>JASAND010025435.1:0-37364 GCA_030248195.1 Trissonchulus latispiculum
GGTGACGATCAGTGGCTTTGGGCGCCATTCTCTGGGAGTGAAATTCTCTGGCTCAACTTAGGCTACGGTTGGGGGATTTGGGGTCACACCCACATATTACATTGGAATACTTGTAAGGTTTGTTGTTCTGTTGGGTTTTCCTTTTATATAAATTTGATATGGTGCTTGCCCAAGTTACCTGTTTAATTTGTATTTTGTAAAAGTACCTGGATTTGAAATATTGTTTTGTTGGAACTGGTTGAATTTCCGTTATTTCTTTGTGAAAAGTAAATCCGTGTGAAAATTAGGGTTGTGCCGTCCATTTTAGTTAGGTTAGCGATTAAGTAGGGTTAGAATCAGACTTATTACACACTCCAGCATGAACCTCTAATCTTTATTGAATAAATTATATACATACAGAATTTCATAATTCGACACAGTCTACTGTAAGCTACTTTGTGTGTGTGTGTGTGTGTGTGTGTGTGTGTGTGTGTGTGTGTGTGTGTGTGTGTGTGTGTGTGTGTGTGTGTGTGTGTGTGTGTGTGTGTGTGTGTGTGTGTGTGTGTGTGTGTGTGTGTGTGTGTGTGTGTGTGTGTGTGTGTGTGTGTGTGTGTGTGTGTGTGTGTGTGTGTGTGTGTGTGTGTGTGTGTGTGTGGGGTGTGTGTTGTTTGCTTGAGGGTTTAACCAATAATTTATATTGCCGAATAGTCGGATCTCCCCAACTATTCTTTGCGCTCCCCCCGCTTGCAACCCACTCCGCTCCTGCAGGTACGTTGGCCAGCGGGCCGTATTTACTGTCTGCAATTATTGTGTGCGTGTGTTAGCTTAGTGTACCGGCCTTGTGCCTATGTATATAATAGTCTATAAATTAATATTCTTTGTACTTCGTTCTAACTGTGGCTAGTTAGGGTTTATCTAGCTAGCATACATAGTAATTTATAGATCTACTATCTATTGGCGAGGCTTCCCCAGGATTGGCTCTCTCCAAGTCAGGTGTGTTATCCATTGTGGAAGCAATTCTAGTAGTGGCTTGCACTGTTTCTTCGGCATTCCCGCCACAAATACCTTTCTGAAAGGCAAACTCCAAAGCTGCCAAAAAATATTTTGCATACAACTTTTGCTTGTTTGACTTGCATACTGCGTTGATTTTAAATATTTTAATATTTAAGAAATATTCATAATTTGTGCATAGAAAACCAGTATCTTGTGTTAAATCGCCGCTAATATTAATCAAATTTGCCAAAGCTTGTTAAAGCGAGTTATCCAGAATGAGAATCAGAATCAGAACGAGATTACTCTTCGCCACGTTTGTAAACCTATTCACGGGACAGCTCTTTTCTTGTGAAGCTTGAGCGCAGTCTTCAGTGCAATTTTCAGGGATTTCTCTGTTTATGAAGTCTTGTTCGTAATGGTGGCGAAACAACAGTTCCTATTCAGACATACAAAAAGCGTAGGCATGGAAGCAACTAATGTAAATAACTGTAAACCGGACCTGCTTAGACTGTAGGATTTAGTGAATTTTTGAGAGTGTGCTTCACGTTGTTTTAAATGGATTTTGTCAGTAGACATATTATTTGGATTTCTGTATGCTGTAAGTTTGTAAAAACTGTATTTGTGGTTTATATGCTTGTGCTATTTGCAATTGGCTCAGCATAACAAGTGCACTGCTCGCTTACTGAAAAGGTATTTCAGAAACGGAGAAGCGAAGGCCAGAGACAGAAAAGGAGGACCCCAAGTCAGGCTATAGAAGGTCACGTATATGCCAACAGAGCGAAGACTTGAACGCTTGATCTTGATAACTGTTTGTGCCATATTTAAACTTTAAAGTACAATAACCTTGTTTGCATAACCTCTTAGCATAACAAATTTGTAAATCAGTGTGGCTGTTTTGGAATTGATGTAAGCGAATTTGGAGACCTCAGGGGTGTATCGTCAATGTGGTTTTCAAAGTCAGCGGATCGATCAACGGTCTTGGTTTCTACTGAGCTACGTCTTGTGATTCATTATTACGCAAAGGGGTCTTAATCCGGTCGAGCTAACAAGAGTTGCTGAACAGCTGAACAGCAATGCGTAATGTAAAAACAAAAACCTTATATCGGCAGTATTTCTTGCATCTCGTTTTAATTTATGAATTATAGACTTTTGCGCACTTGCTGTACCTGACAAAGATTTGACCATAGAAACAGCAAATCCGAAGGCTTATGAAGGTATATATGTTTTGCTATTGTAACAAAGTGAGATTGTGGAATATAGGTGCACGATGCAAATGCAGTGTTAGTAAACATTCCTCATTGATTTTAAATTAATTCATGGTTACGTTACATGCGTGTTAGCTGTTACAAATCTGATTGCTTTTGTTGAATTGTATCCACAGGATTATGGGGGGGAACAGGGTAGCTGCAGCCCCTCAAAAGGCGAAAACAGATAGGTCTCGGAGTGAGGTGAAACAGGACTGAGCCCAGTTTTGTGCATGTAACATATTTTTTTAGCAGATTTTAGCGATCTTTCATAAAATACATATTCTTATAAAATATCAATTGCAGCGTTATCGTATCGTATTACAACCAGTTGCAATGTTTGCAGGAGAAAACTATAACGGAACATGTTTCACGGAATTGCAAGCTTGTACATGTAAGTTTCCTTTTAAATAAAATATATGCAAGCAATGTAACACTCGTAGCGTAAGTGTAATTGTTAATCAATCTTCTAAATCTAGTCACCTAAATCATACACGCGCGTTTCTTTCATGTGTTTAGCTGCTTTAATAAGCACTGTTTAAGTAAATCCTAGGGATCGAATCCAGTCTACATGTTACGTCAGCACTCAGCTTCAGCAGTGTCTTAATCGGTAGAGCGTCGGTTTCTACACCGAAGGATATAGATTCCGTCTCCCACTAAGGGCCAAATCTTCCTTTTTCATTTCATTCAATATGCAGAAACAGTTAATTACAACCAAGAATGCACATTCGTCTATACTTAAGATGAAAAGTAAGCCATTTAGGGGGCTTCTCTTCTTGGCACAGCGTAATGATGCTGCTGCGAGCACAATGCGCAAGTGGTCTCCAGGGGAGGGCATGCCCAAGCAGGCTATGATTGGCTGATTCTGATTGACTGTTCGCGACCCTCCCAAATGGGTACCACTTTAGGCGAACCTCCCCTCCACGAGGACCCTTTTAGAAACTAAGTTGAAACTACCGTAATCCTCTGCACTCCCCCCACCAACCGGGGCTGGGATGTCTGCAATCTGATTGGCTGTTGGAACATTCTGGTATCGTGGGTGGAGCACTGTTACGTAATGCTAAAAAAGTCCTCTACAGTCGACCGTGGCTTATCCTTCTTCTCATATAGTGTAGTTATACAGTTTCACTGGAACCTAAATGCAACTTTCAAATGGACGTGCGTATACTTTCCTTGTTATAGACGAATGTTCCTATCTTTGTGTTGCGGGTCCAGGCAAAGTGAAGGGCGGCTGCATTTGGCGATGTGAGGACAACTGGCCCTGGTGGCTGATAATTGTGGTGGCCTTAAGTATAACTCTTCCTATATCCATATTTCTGCTCTGCTGGACCTGCCTGACCTGCCCCCAGTGTTGGCTGGCCAGGCGTCTTCGCGCGGCAGAACAAAATGTCAGCTCTGTTCGTAGTATTTCCACTTACATTCAGCCGTCCTATTCGCGTCATTCTTCCTGCGACTACGCAGACAGCTGCAGGTATCAGGAAGCTCCAACGGATGATAAGAAATAGGAACAGAAAGTTTAAAAATACTATTTTTCATTTCAGTTGGTAGCTTTAAATTTTCAATTTGCTGTTAGCGAACTACAATTTGTGTGCACATTCGTTGTTTAGTTAGTTATAGTACAGTTGAATAAAATTGAGAAGTTTTACTACTATCAGCTTCAGAGATGATAGGTAGCGATATCACAACCATCCATTGATTGATCCATCTTGCATGTCATGCAATATATAGTGAAAATCCGCAGGTTTTGATTTGGTACTTGTCGAAGGAAAGTCGCGGGTGGGTGGGGCCCATGGTGAAGGGAAACCTGTCTAGACCAAATAGGAAAGTCAAAATAAAACTCTTCTTATGTAACAAACCTAAACTATCGCTACCATTCCCGCAACAGTGGCACAGCTGATCGAATTTTGACAAAGAAAAGCGAACAGTTTACTGAATGCACATGTTTATGTATAAATAAATAATGAAGCAATAAACTGCAAAATGATTAAAGCAAACACTAACACATTGAATCTAAGCGGGTAAAACAGAGTCGACTAAAATATATAATATTGAAATTATGATTTGCACTGACTAAAACAATACAGCACGCTAAAGCAACTAATTAAACGAATCTATACATGACAAGACAACAATTAAATATGTATAAAACTGCTGTATACAAAGGTTTTAGAATAAACTAAAATAGCTAACAAATAACCATTTATGTACATTCAAGGATTCAACTGTGTCTCGTTTTGTACAAGCTTACATCAGAAAGCACGGTTATGATTAACTTAAAGGTGAAAATGAAGTCAATAATGTACAGAAACATACAAAGTTTCTTAAATTCACTCATTAGTTGCAATTCAAATATCTGCAAAATATTTTTTAAAAATTCGAGATATATATGTATTCCACGAATAAAAAATTTTGATTGCCTGATTTGCAAAAATATATACCAAGGCGAGGCGGCTCTATTTTGTGAAGAATCTGAATAATAATGAAAAAGTGCTGATATTAGTACATTACACATTATTTAAACAAATTAAGCAACAATCGAAACCTTTAGCTCATAAAACTTAAGATTTTCTCTGTCTCGAAATGCAAGCATTTTGTGAAAATTTCTAACATTAAAAGTAAAGCCACACTAGACACAATGTCTGCAGTAATAAACGAATAAATTAATCGCAAAAAATAATATTCAACCACCGAGATCGGACAGTACAACCATGAACAGGTAAACTCAGAATAATTAAATAATTAAAAAAAATCAATAAACAAGTGTTAACAAATGGATAATCGATGGATAAGTTGATAAAGCCGAAACAATGGATTGAATGAAACGGAACATCCAGAAATGCATATTTTATAAACTTAGTTGAACAAGATAATCTTAATGTTGCTTGGCTAAATTTAGCATTTTATCTAAGTTCGTTTTAGAATTTTATGTTCGGTTTACAATGCATCATCACCAAATAAGAAACTGTAGATAAGAAACAATCAAATAAATAACAAAGAAATAGCAGCAGTAATGCAATCTGAACAAAGATAGACAGAATTACATAAGCACAAACTAAAATAGAAATTGGCAGTCAACTACAAAAGACTACATTTCAAAATATTGTTTGAGAGCTAAACATTTACTTGTAATAGTTGGAATTTCTAAGACTGCTTAGGCATAAATAGTATAAAGTGACTTTCACCATATTAAATCAATATTATATATAAAATAGGTAATTACGTTCTTGCCAATTTCTGAAGAAACCTTTCTGGCAGTGAGCTTAAGAGTCATACAGACAACGTTCACTTTCATGAAATGCCAATTAAAGTAATGTTAAACTTCAATTTAAGCTTTTGTAAACAAGTATTGCTGCGAAACAACAAAATGTGAAAAACTTTAAATGTTAACTTTATACTTTTATTGTATTAAGCGGCAGTTCATGTTGTGCAAAACCTTCAATACCTGATCTGAACAAACGAAGCAAAATCTTTCATTCAAACTTTCAAACCAGCAACCCTCACGGCCAGCACAGCACAGTTTTGCGACCAGAAACAAACTTTGCACGCTTGCTATCAATAGATTTCAACAAATCAACGTTAAATAAACTTCTTTCAAAATCTACCAAAGTTTTTTACTTTGTTTTACCTCCTCAAACACCTTATAAAACTACTGAGTTTCTACAAACTTTAATTAAATGTTGTGAAGCATGGAAACACAGGCCAGGCCGTGCAAAGTTTCATTAGTTCTGTTCATTATCACGCGCTCTGCCTTGTTGTAGACGATAGCTGGGGAATCGAGAGGGAGCAAAGTTCACTGACTGACAAAAGAGTCATTAGGAAGCAAAGAGAAAGTGTGATACAGTTCAAGCTGACAGTAACGCCCCCGCTGGGCTGAACGGAGGCGTCGACCGTACTGACTTGGAGACCCTCCAGAGCTTCGCCGAAACCGCCAGGATTACCGGCCTTCACCGAAATCGTATACTTCGTCTGAGGCTTCAGGTTTTCTATCAAGTACAGTTTGCTATCTGAAAGCAAAAACTAATTTGTTGACACTACACTACACGAAACAGGAAAATAGTCTGTGTTAACCTGTCATATTTGACACATAATAAACAGTAATCAAATGCGCTTCCGTTACTGCATTTTATTGGATTATAACATTCATTTGGCAGATGTTTCATCAAAAACGAAAAATTTGACTGGTTGGCAGGTCCTGTCCTTTTGAATAGTTTTTCCACAATTCCACAATTTACCAGAAAAAGTCCTTTCGGGAAACTTATTGGCACTATCCAATTGAATTAAAATACCTGATTTGTTGAAGTTCACCGTAACATTTTCAGACGACCCTTCTTCTGAATATATGACTCGAAATTTGATGATTTCAATATGCTCTCCTCCGGTATCGAAGGGCGGATTAATCTCTAGCTCGATACTATTACCAAAAGCCTGAGTTAGGGCTGCAGTCGGTTTTCCTGGTTCACCTACAAAATCAGCCATCCAAATAAAAAGTCTGGACATGCCTATGTGCCCAACGATGCGATTAGATTTTCATAACAATTAAGCTTGCTTTTATAATCGCAAGTCGAAGAGAAATATACAGATTTCGATTCGGTACTACAGTATTGCAAAATTTTCGACTTTACCAAAAATATTCATGCTATAAAAATTTAAACCGTACCATTCCCATAAAAATAATATACTAAACTAATAGGTTTTCAGAATGACACTTTAAACTTAGTTCTAAGGTCTAACCCCCTATAAAATCCCTTGAAATTTCCATGGGAATAGCTCCTCAGCAACCGACCTCACTTGATATGACGACAGAATTTACAGGTTTTTCTTGATGGTACGACATATCAACATTAAATTCTGAATGCACTTTGATTAAAAGCGAACCTCGTTTCATTGTGAAATCTTAATTTTCAAAAATTTTTAAGAGGTGAAATTTCAGACGAATCTTTTCAGAAGACCTACGCTAAATAAAGTTCCAGTTGTTTCGGACTTACGAATAGCCTCTACTCTGAATGTAAGATTAGCACCGGATACAGGAATCCCGTTGTCGGCACGACAGGTAAACACGGCTGTCTCTGTGTCTTCTGCTGTGACTTCCTTAATCTAAAGCAATTCAAAAAAATTAGCAGTTTTAAAATTATGAATTAATGAATCATTTTTATAATTTATGAACCATTTTTTAAATAATTCAGTGGACTGTCTACCATAAAACACAAATATATAAAATACATCAACAAATATTAGGTATGTAAATGATTTTTTGGAACTTTAACAATAATACTTATATGCTGACTACTTTAGTTTAATGTTAACAGAAACAAACAGGAAGTTCATTAAAGCATCTTGAGATGCACACTCTGACCTTTAGAACAGCTTTCTGCTGTTCCAGATCCACTGTGAGATCGTAACCCGGGTTTCCGCCAGGCGTTACTTCTTCCTGTTGCCGAAAGAAACGAATACTTTTCACTTTTGGATTCGCCGCCGAAACGATGCACTCGATGTCTTTACTTTGACCCACAATCGCCTGAACAACCTCTGTGCTGGCTGAGCGCGATTTGAATTCGGGAGGATCTGAAACAAGAAGAAGAAGGCCAATACAGATGTCTTCAAACGCTCCATTATATATAAGTGTAGATTCATGCATGATGTCAAGAACCGTTGTATAAAACATTATTATATATGTTATCTATTTGAAAGGTGGTCACAGATGACCAGATCATTTAATTTCGCGCCTAGCAGTTAAAAAGAATTTTGAAAGAATTTAGGTATATATCATCATCAAAGTCTAAATTACAGCAATGCGCAAGAGGAGTCAACTTAAATTTTTTGTGTTGTAAATATTATCAAATGAGCCAAAAATCGTTTGTATTTCTCTGACGGTTTGTCGGAAGAGCTGACGAATAAATATTGTTCAATACATTTAAAAACTCCATTTATTTACATTCCACATTTATTTCAATGGTTTTTGCAGCTGTATAGGATTCGTCCAGATCAGGAAGTGACTGAGTAGCGATGCATTTGATCTTGTTGTTGGGAGAATCTCGAATCGGTTTCTCGATCTCAAAGGTACCTTCACCCTTTTCAATGAAATAATCAGCTAAAACAGTTATACACAATATCATGGCACACACACAAATACTGCAAATCATGTTGGATGCTTACTACGAAGCCGAATCCTGCCACTACATAATACTAGGGTATAGCACAAGCTTTACAGCACACCCGACGCGCCGAAACTAAAGCTACATATACCTAGTGCTAACGGCTTATAACGACTTGTCTGACAAACTAATCCTCCATTCCTCTAGTTCTCTCCCATTAATGGATATGGAATACACTGGATTGGGAGCCTAATTTTCGGAAGTTCTTTCTTCTTTCACAGAGGTGGAATGGAAAGAGGGGAATCGTTTAGTTGGAGAAGAGAAAGCCGATAATTTGCATGGTTCGGTTTTTCTTTTCAACTACATACCACCAGTACCAGGGAAAATGAAGAAGAAATGAAATGAAGAAATTCCGGGTCCTCTGGTGTACTTATGTATTTGATCCTAAAAGCTTCACATTCACCTACTTCCAGTAAACTGACTTCGCGCTAACCCAGGATTAGGGTATTATAAATCATTAACTTAGAATTAATGAGGGGCATTGCACCTAACTTTAGCAGAGGTGACTAATATGCCTATAGAAATAGTTCATTAATTTATTGTCCCTGCAGCAAAGGAACTCCTTCGAGATTAGGTCAAGTGTAGCCTCTGCAGTCTAGTTGATGACGTATCAACGAATTATAGAAAATCGTGTCGTGAGTTCGCACCCCACCAGAAGTCACCGGTGGTGATATACCTATATGTATGTTCACACTGACAATTTACTTATTTACTGATTTATTTATTTTGAATATATTACAATGGTACTTTCACATCCTTAGGAGCCCAGCAGATGACACAATGGGAGCAGGTTTTTTTATTTGTTGTTACCTGGTAATTTTTCATTGTTCATTGTTAACAGGGTAACTTTTGGCGGAGGATCACTCTCTACTTTGCACTGAAGTTCTGACGTTTTCTCCCCTTCGCGGACATTATACTTCAGTGTGCTCCAGACAAAGGGCGCTAAAAGTAAACAGAGATGATGAGAAAACAAAGCAAAGGACTCGATCTATGGAATGGGAAGAAGGACTGATCTCGCAATCTTTTTCGTTGGAAGACGAGAATCATAGGGCATTAATTTGCCTTGACGATTCATGATCATACTCCACTCATAGGTGAACGTTTCATCGTGGTATTGCCGCCACGAAAGCATAAAACTTTGATATACAAAACATTCATAGCATAGCAGCACAACGGTCAGACACATGTGTGAAACCGTGAAATTTTATATTTACATATTTTTTGGTACAGATCATAGATTTTGTATCCATCCTTACTAACATGATATATATAATTTTCATGTTTTCAGCAATAACTAGACAATACTGTAGTGCATAGAACAGCTGTAGCATAGGCTCCACACTTATCTCAAAATCTGTAATTTCACTTTCCCTCGCAGAAGATAGCTGCCATATGTTCTCAACCATGAAGTAACGCTTTGCGGTTAAAAATCTCCCTTTCAGCCAGTAATAACGCTAATCTACAGGTATTTGGATGACACTACATGCATATTCCAATGTGATATGTCAAAACTTATTCATGGAATAGATGTAATTCAATGAAAACCCGCATTTGAAACGCTCTAGTTCACATTTTTTGCGCTGAAATGAAATATTACGTTAGGTAATGAGTAGTGAAAATAACGTTAATTTAGATATGGTTAAGAACTATGCGTATGCATCACTAGGGACAGTTGGATGCACTTCCATGTAACAAAATGTCATACATAATTTTCAAAATTTCAAATTTGATAATAGGATTACAAGATGTTATTTATTTGATGTTAAAACCAAGGCAGGGCTATCCACTTTTGTAACTAAAATGTATAAAAGCGGATGCACACATAAAGTGCACCCCCTGCAGAGTGAACAACAACTGCTTGGCATCACCAAAGACCAGAGTATAGATCTAATTTTCATAAATCAATCTCCTAAATCAGTGAATCCTTAAACCAAATGTGAAACATCTAACAACTTTCTGTGTAGCTTTCTTTCTTTCTTTCTTTCACTTTCATTTTTATTGCGCAAACCTACATACTATAAACAAAATATAAGTAGGAATAAATGCTGGTCAATGCTCTGACAAAGTGATGGAGAAACAGGGAACGGGATTAACGAACTTGCGTTCGGACATGTGCAGGAGGGGAAATTTTTTGAGGGGAGGGATCCAAAAAACCTGAATTTTCAGATTTTTCCAGTTTTTTGCCAAAAAATCGGAAAAAACCTGATTCTGGGGAAGATGACGAACGCCTAGTCAGTGAAACAACTACGAGTGGATGGTTGGCAAACACCACATGGCACATGTAACAGCTAATGTCAGAGCTTGTCGCTACACTCTACTCTTTGTTTGGAAGTCTGAGACTTGTACAGATTAGTAAATTAAATCAGCTATTTAATAAATCAAAATTTAAAACAAGAACTTTATAAAATACAGTGATCTGCTTTTTACATACCTCGAACAATTAGCTTAATTGTGGCGGTTTCTTCGCTTCCTTCTGTCTTGCAGACATAATCACCCGCATTCTCACTCGTGAGTTCACCAAACATGATGCTTTGCTCCGTGGGACCAAACTGATACACTTTTAATCTAAAAGAAGTTTATGGACTGATGCACATACTTTAACCCGAAGTAGAGACCTTCACCCGCCAGCAGCGGGCAGGGCCTGAGGTAGAGCGGGCATTATTACAAGTTTACCAAATTTTAACCATCCAAACATAAAATTTTGAAATATACATTTAAATAATTAATTCAATTAAATTTAAATTTAAAGGGCCGGCCCGAGGTCAAAGATTTTTGGAGCGGGCCGGGCCGACCCAAAATTATTACGAACCAGACAGGCCGAGCCAGGCCTGGCAAGTTCGACCCATGAAGGTCTCTAACGCTAACGTATGTACTAAACTCTGTACAGGTAACGGCTGCTCCCGCTCCGCAATTTTGCAGTAAACAACACTTATAAAATCAGTATATATCCGGTTTAAACGTCAATGGAAGAACGTTCGCTCGCTCAATTTACACAGCTCGAAACCACAAGAACTGTTTGCTCGTAATTTGTGGCTGCTTCTAACTGACCGAACTTCAGACAGTATGCAATGAGAGAGAATTCACTTTAATGAATAACAGGGTCTGATTTCTGATGGAGGATCAGCCACTATCATACAGAGCATAGCTTTTGCTCTGATACTGAGAGCATATCCACTGGCATGCTCTTATCATTACTCCTTATACCTGATCAGGTGAACAACAGTTTACAGTCAGTCGTTTTGTTTCCTATGTGATATTAATAACTTCTTGTTGCTTCCAATGATTTTGCCACATATCCTTTCATCCGCTTTTAGTTTCAACGAAAAGGAAAAGGTAGCGGGTCCAGAATTTTGTTCAACACTGGGCGTATACAAGCTAATACAATTTCTGTTTTCTTTGAAATAACAGGCACAGCTGCCCTCAACTCTTTCAGACTGGGTGGGATAGGGTTAGCTAAGCAGCTCTTTTAGAGCCAACGTCAGTAAAATATCCTACGTAAGCTAAGCATATACCTAGTGCTCCAAAAAGTAGCCCTATGCTAAGCTTTCTTTCCCCGCTCCTTTTGATTAAAGCATGCGCAGTGAGTATTTGCTGGCTATAATTAAAATTGGAAAATTTGTATATCAGCCGGATAAGAGACTCTAAGGAAGCCTAATAAAGGGAAGATGTATACTTTTATTGTAGTGTAGAGGCAGAAAGATAGAAACTTGAAAAGTTGTCGGGAACATAGTTGGCAAGACGCCAGATAAATAATTCGCCAAGTGTGGAAGGACGTTGAAATGTATATGAAGTTAAATTTATAAAAAATAAAAGCGTGAGTTACGAATAATATAAAAGGATCTGAGAAAAACATTTAAATTGGATTATCTATGTATATCTAAGTTTTTGGCTGGCCTTCTCAGTTTTCTATTTTTCGTTTTCGAGATTTTTTATCCCACAGCTTTCTTTTAATTCACAGCTTTTAATCCAGCAAATTAACTGAAATCAGGGCTATTTATACTTCAAAATTAGACTAGCACACTATTTCATCATAAAGATTTCTATTGCAATATATAGGCACAATAACAGTATATTCCTTGTACAAAGTTTCACAATTCACATACTGAGGACTAGAATCCGATTCCACTTTGACATCGTCTTTCCACCAGGATACGGTCCCTCCGGCCTCGCTCATATCCTTACATGTTAGGGAAAACCCCACTGACTCTGTCTTGAGAACCTGTGAGCCTCGAGGCGTAATCAGCAATTCTGCCAAAGCCCCGGGACAAAGTACTAAAACAAGAATACAACTCAACATCAAGAAACATTGCCTTTGTAATATTTAATATATATATACCTGCTAAATAAAACAAAGAAATCGCAATTACTCGACTTTTAACTTTCGCATTTCTACAGTGATTTCGGAAGAAAATCACTCATCCAGCTGAACTCGTTTACTTCAGAATAATTCGTCGAAAAGTTTACCCCTTTCCCTCCCCGTGACACCTGGGGCCCGTTGCATAAAAGGTATTACTTGGTATTACTAATAAATTATTAGTGATTAGTTGATTAGTGCAGCAGTATTAATGAGCAAAGCTATTAATTGAGCCAACAAATTTTGGTGTTTTCGGTATTATTTTACAGAAAATGAAGTGATTAATTCAAAAATGGCTAAAACTTTCTATAATTTTCTTCAACTCAACAGTTTTGATCACAAATATCAGAGAAAACACGATTTTTGAGGGTTATTCCTTTGGCTTCGTCCAAGTTTTAATTTTACACCAATTTAGAATATATAGTTCGTTAGAGCATCTCAAAAGCTACAAAACGACATATAAAATATGCCTCAGGCTCTTCCACAACGTTAGCTATTTTCAATCAAACTGCTACACAAATCAGCTAATCACTAATAATTTATTAGTAATACCTTTTATGCAACGGGCCCCTGGTGAAGAAATCAAATCAGCCGGCTTTCAACAGAATATATAGCAGTTGTCGACTTAATCATATATCTATGCAGTGCTCCGTTTTCTCTGCTGCAAAAACAAAAATCAAAAATCAACCCATTGACTTGTTGATTTTTGATTTTTCTGAGAAAACGAAAATCAAAAATAAAAACAATTCGTTGATTTTTGTTTTTTGATCTTTCTGCACAAAACATTTACGAGCAATACCATGTGTCAAACTTGTCTGTTGCCAGCTGGCAACAATCAAATTATTTGTAATATATAGGTCTGGTATGACAGTATCAGAATCCCCGCATAATTGTATCAGTTTTATCCGAGTTTTTCATGGAGTTGGCCGTCCAGGGTGAAACCCCTTGGATGGAGCTGACGGGTGGTCATGATGCAGTTAGTGCATCGTGACCATTTCTGCTCCGGAAATAGCCTTGCCTTCGCCTCGGGTAATTGGTTATGCAATTATTCAACGCCAGACCGTGGACCCAAGCAAAATTTTGGTCTGGCGATGGCGTTACCCCTCCTCGCGGAAGCAACAGGGATGTGGCAGTACAGGAAAAAAATTATCGTTCTCAGGGCAGACAGGACACGGCAAATAAAATGTTAATTTCAGATTAATTCTTTTCGCATTCATAGGGTCGATTCACAAAAAGTACTTAAACGGCTTAACTTAAACGAAGTGGTTTTTGTGAAACTAATTTCTACTTAAACTACTTAAACGACTTAAACGACTTAACTTAAGTCGTTTAAGTAGACCCCCTTTCAGAAAAAACTAGCTACTTAAACTTTAAGAAAAGTGCCGTTTCACAAATACAGGTCTACTTAAACTTTCAGCGACTTAAACTTTAAGCCGTTTAAGTAAAACTGCTTTCATAAAAACTACTTAGTTTAAGTAGTTTAAGTAGACCGCTTAAATGCAGTTCAAAATCAGTCATTTTTAAGCCCCGTAGATTTACGGAGCTTAAACGACTTAAACGAAGAAGTGTCCATTTTAAGGTGGTGATTCCCTTTGGTCACAAAAGTTTGCACCATTATTACTCGTTCATTACTTGGAGTTAAGAAGCCATTTTTATATCAAAATGTAGCTTGACATTTTCTCTTTTTAATGCATGCACTGAAACTAATGTTGCTTTTCTAAAATATTTTTAACACATTTTAGAAGAAGTATAATTTTCCAGAATTTTTGCAGACTCAAGTAAATTTTTTCGCAAGACATCGGTTATATCATTCGATACCTCCATCAAATAGCTGGGGACGATTTTTTATTTATTGTGAAATTGCTCTTCGTTATAGAGAAATAAGCTGAAATGTGTGCGTAACCTGTATTTTGCCTACTTTTTCCAAATTTGTCAAGCGATTACTTTAGCTAGAAAGCAGTAATCGGGGCAACTAAAAAAACGTCCCTGGGTATATTTGTGCAGAACTCATTTGTTAAGTAGCAGCCCTCCAACTTGCATGGTGAATGCACCACAATCTTTGGAAACAAATTGGTCGTGTTTTTGCAAAAACTACATTTTTCATGATAGCAGCCTACGGGATAGCTGTTGGAAGACGATCATCTATCGGATAATTTGCCCCTGTGAGACCTTCAGATCGACGCCCTTAGTTTGATTTTTCAGCTTGTGTAGTGCAAGAAATGAGGGATTATTTGATTTTTGCAAAAATGACAAGATTTCGACGCCAAAACAAGAAAATCGGCTATATCGCACGCTAGAGAAAAGATAGAAAGTTGCTTTAAAAAGCAAAAATGTGAAGCTCAACGAGATCTTTCAAATGAATATAGTCATAACTGTATAGCTGCCCCCAAACTTTCAGAAATTGGGATAAACCGCCCTGATCAGAAATCTCGAGTTTTTGAATCGGAATTCCGCGGAGGGTGTTAGAACGCTAGAAGAATGTATTTCGGAAAGTTTTGCCAAATTTCATCCTGATTTGCGCCGCCAAACAACAACTTGTGCCCAAAGGGAATCACCACCTTAAAAGCTTCATAACTTACGCAATTGTGGGAGTTGTAAAGCCGTTTTTACATCGTTCGAAAGCTCTCAACGAGTACTCTAATTCTACAATATCGTTGCAAGTGTAACTGTTTTTTATAATCCGTTAGTACTGCAAAAACTAAATTTTTTGTCTAATTTTAGCTTGTATCAGCTTCTAAATGAAAAAGAAGCCTTCTAAATGAACAAAGCAAAACTTGATTTGCTTAAACATGTTGTCCCAATTGAGAACCGATTGTTTTTACACAATTAACAAGCTGACTTGCATAAGAAGGTTTTGAGTCAATGGCAACACTCTAGCGCTTTCTCTTGCTCTAGCAAACAACAATTTTACCATGTATACTAGCAATTTTTTGGCATTTATAAGAAACTATTACATATGGTTGCTTATCGTGGTGTTTCCTTTTGGCGACATCAACTTTAAATCAGTAGTATTCACTTAATTCTGGGAGCGAAGAAGCCATCTTGCATCAAATGTGGCTGAACATTTTTAATTATACAATGAATTTAATATTAACATTAATACTAATTAATTTGGTTGTCTATATTTAAACTAACAATTTTTAAATGAAGTGAAGTTTACGAGATTTTTTACCCGCTAAAGTAATTTTTTGCCGAGTCCTCTTTTACATCATTCGATACCTCAGTCCAATAGCTGGGGGTCCCTTTCTTAGTTATTATGAAGTAGCATCTTGTAATGGAGAAATTGGCAAAATGTATGGGTAACCTGGATTTTGTCTACACTTTTTGTAACTTTGACAAGCTATCGCTTTAGCCAAAAAGCGGCTACGAGAGCAACCCTAATAAATGATTTTATTTCCGCAAGTCTCGGGTTTTTGCTGCCATAATACGAATAGTTTATGTAAAGGCGTGTCTGCTCACTGATTGGCCCACTTAAGCCTACCAAAGACTTACTTTTGGTAATTTATTAGCAATTTTATTAGTTGAATCAACCTAATTATAGTTAAATGCACTGCACAAAGGAAACAGCAATTTAAATGCTGCTCCGTATCTTTTAAAGCACATTTGCTGTTGAAGTTTAGTCAAATTTGCTATATCATTGTCGAAAACAAAAAAATTGGGTTTTGAGAAATTAGCTTTAATTCGCCAGAACTTAAGAGCTTGAAGAAACTCTGACAAAATTAACAGTTTTCTCAAAATATTGAGCTTGTTTGCTCGTAAACAATTTCATAAAAGATAGCCTCAGGAAGAGGTTTCTTTCGAAGCTGGAACTGTTCGCTTTTCTTTAGATTTCCTGCACTTGGAGAAATCCATTTCAATATGTTTTCATGCAACCGTATGTCCAAACAGAATTGTTGAACTAAGACAGCTTACTTACATAGTTGTAATAAGCACATTCCAAGCTTTAAAGTGATATCAAATTGTGAGTCAAGAATTGAATAATTTAGTCTTTCAAACTTTATGATAATACCGCACCAGCACCTTTAAACTACCATTTTGATGTTATTGTAACATTCGTTTCATTAAAAGTCGGCTTAAACGACTTAACTTAAACGGCTTAACTTCAACTTCTTAAAAATTCGTTTCATAAATAAATGACTTAAACTACTTAAACTACTTAAATTAAGTCGTTTAAGTTAAGTCGTTTAAGCCACTAAGCCGTTTAAGTATTTTAAGTAGTTTAAGCCGTTTATTAATGAAACGAATATTTTAAGTAGTTTAAGTAGTTTAAGTTAAGTCGTTTAAGTTAAGTAGTTTAAGTTTTTTGTGAAACGACCCATAGTTCACTATTTATTATTCTTTTTCTATCATTCGTACAGGTATTTTCCAGTCCAAATTAGAAGCTCAAATTAGCCATCTATCTCCATTCTAACTGTCATCAGCCCTCCTTATATCAGCTGTACCTACTCTTTCAGCCTTCTGGCCATCTTGATCCTGAAAGCTGTCACTCTAAAAACCAGAGCAGGGGTTTCAGAAGAACCCTGGAGACAGGCGAAAGAGAGAGAAAGAACGAAGGTTCATTTTATGATTAACTCCCCCTTACAGGGTCTCTTCAGAGGTTGAAGCTTAGCAGGTAAATTCATAGCTAGAACTACCTATACATGTTAGCTACGTTCAAATCGATTGACCTATGTTCACTTTATCTATACACACACATGCACGCACATTTTGAGTTAAACAACACATTTCTCAGAGAGTAAATATGTTTCACCTCGCTCGGTCAAGACCTCGCCGCCACTGTCTGTCTATAATACCTTAATGAATAAACAACCATTGAGCCTCACGTTTAAGTATATGCTAAAATGTGAAAAATGCTGGGAATTGAGCGAACAAAGTGAGCGGAAAAATTGCCCTCTGGTGAAAAAAGTTTAGATCTTTCTTCAGTTTGTTCCTCTCTTCCAAACTGTTATTTTGCATGCTTTATCTGAAAACATGAGACTCCGCATGGAAAAGTTGGTGCTAACTTTTCCAACAGCCCTCTTCTAGTCTTAAACTTGGCAAAACTTTATAGCATATTAGATTGAACTGAAGATATTGGAGTGGGCGGTTGGGAAGGTTGTTTTCGACTGAGCAGAGTTCAGCTAGCTACTCTGATAAAAAATAAAATAAAGTAGGTAATGTCTAGCTAGCTGCATGATCTGAAGTACGTATTGTTTATTAATATGAGAGAGATAAGCCTATTTCAGAATCTGTTCTTTTCTTCCATCAAGACAAGTGCAAACGCTTGTCAGATTGGAAAGGAATTGAAAAACTAACTGTCAAAGTATCGTGCTTACGGTGATTCGTCCACGCAACAATTAGCCATGGTGCTATTAATTAATTAGCTGTTAAGATTCTCCCATGTACATATGTATATATACACGTTATTTGGGAATGACAAGAAAACTGTATCAAACACTCATAATTACTGTGTATGGGGTTTAATACAAACTAATTAATTAATTAACTAATTAATTATCGCTTCCTTGCCAATTTCGAGTTCTAATTATTTATTTCCTACTACACCTATTAAGGTGGTGATTCCCTTTGGTCACATAAAGTTTGCACCATTATTACTCATTCATTACTTTGAGTTAAGAAGCCATTTTTATATCAAAATGTAGCTTGGCATTTTCTCTTTTTAATGCATGAAACGAAACTAATGTTGCTTTTCTAAAATATTTTTAACGCATTTTAGAAGAAGTATAATTTTCCAGAATTTTTGCAGACCCAAGCAAATTTTTTCGCGAGACATCGGTTATATCATTCGACACCTCCATCAAATAGCTGGGGACGATTTTTTATTTATTGTGAAAGCGCTCTTCGTTATAGAGAAATAAGCTGAAATGTGTGCGTAACCTGTATTTTGCCTACTTTTTCCAAATTTGTCAAGCGATTACTTTAGCTAGAAAGCAGCAATCGGGGCAACTAAAAAATCGTCCCTGGGTATATTTGTGCAGAACACATTTGTTCAGTATCAGCCCGCCAACTTGCATGGTGAATGCTCCACAGTCTTTGGAAAAAATTGGTCGTGTTTTTGCAAAAACTACATTTTTTATGATAGCAGCCTACAGGATAGCACTTGGAACACGATCATGCGTCGGATGATTTGTCCCTGTGAGACCTTCAGATCGATGCCCTTTGTTTGATTTTACGGCTTGCGTAGTTCAAGAAATGTTGGATAATTTGATTTCTGTAAAAATGACAAGTTTTCAACGCCAAAACAAGAAAATCGGCTATAGCTCACGGTAGAGAAGAGCTAGAAACTTACTTTAAAAAGCAAAAATGTGAAGCTCAATGAGATCTTTCGAATGAATATAGTCATAACTGTATAACAGGTGCCAAACGTTCAGAAATTGGGAAAAACCACTCTGACCGGAAATCTCGAATTTCTGAATCGGGATTGTGCAGAGGGTGTTAGAGGGCTAAAAGAATGTATTTCGGAAAGTTTCATCAAATTTCATCTTGATTTACGCCGCCAAACAACAATATGTGCCCAAAAGGAATCACCACCTTAAGAGAACGAAAAAGGGTTTAAACTTAAGGGGGGGGGGGGGTCACTTTGGTCAAAAATCGATAGTCACGGATTTCGCTCATTTTCACACATAATATGCCCCCATATGTTCTCAAAAATAACATAGAATATTAGAGTTCGAAATCAAACTGTAACAGAGTTATTCAGGTTCAAAGCCGGAAAACTTGAAAATTCCGGTGATGAGCCCTGCAAGGTCAGGTGGAGACCAAACGCGACCGAAAACAGGGTTAACCGATACACCAAATTAAAGCCTTTACTAAGGTAATATTTACGTGCAGACGTGGCTCAAGGCCAGCTATCCAGGCGTCCATAATGCATGCTTGAGTGCTGCACTGACCTAACCTTGCAGGACTGTCCAGTATAACTTTAACACACACTGTCCTTTAGCACAGACAACATTTTAGACCCATAGTTGTATGAGAAAAGTTGCTCCTCGTTCCATTAGCTATCGATTGATACCCATTTTGTCTATATTTGGAAAAATTTTAAAATTGACATTTTTCACCTATAAAGATCAAAGGTGCCGCCACAGTAGCATGTTCAATATTGACGCATTTGTTTTGGCCACATTATGTGACAGACATGAATATATTAATCAATCTGCCAAGTTTGGTGATTTTTACCACATAATGAGTGAGAAATTATCAAAAGAATGTGAAAATTATGAAAAATGGCCATTTTTAGCAAAATTTGCTGTTTTTGTGGCAAGTTTTTTGAGCTTACTGTAGATGATAGAAACATGCTAGTACTTTCATAAGACGTGGTTTTATGCGTAGAGTGCAGCTATCTATTGGCCCTTTCTGTAGCTTTTGCCAATCGTTCAGGAAAAGCAAAAGAGTACCGTAGGTCCTGTTTTTCATGGTCCAAAAATGGCCGATTTTCCAAAATTCTGACTTTAAAAATTCGCCAAAAGTCCAATACTGAACAGAATCGGTTTAGAGGAGATAGCTGCACTCTACAATATGTCCTTAATAGTTCTGAAAAGGTTTCAGAGTTCTAACTCTTATACAGCGAAAAATTTTTCTGCCACAAACTCTTTAACCTAACTTTTTCATTTCCCTATTAACACATGTCCAGGTCACCTTTGAGGGCCTGTACAGAACGATAGAAGCAATATTTCGCAAAACGCTCTTGTCTTGTTTCGCGGACCCATGGGGACTACAAAATATGTGAAAATGAGCAAAATCGGAGATGGTCGAAAAATTGGCAAAAAAGTGACCCCCCCTTAAATAAGCTCAATTGTTCAAGATAATCTACATAGCTTTCATGAATGCACACCTAGGGATAACGTTAAAGTATATATATACCCCAATTTTCCTATGTGTATACTTTATGCATAAGCCTTAACCAGAGCATTAAGCCCGTCGGACATTATATATTTACTTGAAGCTACATACTAATTAGCACTTGTCGTGGAACACTACTTATGAACAACTCTAATTACACTTAGAGTTAGAGGACACTCATTGTAGCGTTAAATTCAGAAATTTATGTTACTTGAATTCGTGCGTACATAATGTCTTAAGGTGCTGGTATCCCTTTGTGCAGTGCTTTTGTGGGTATATTTTGAAACGCTATAACTTTCGCAATTTTGCGAGTTGGAAAGAGCTTTATACATCATTTTAAAGCTTATAATATGCAGATTCTCATAAAAGTACGAAACTAGCAAAATTGGCAAAAAATTGCAAAAATTGACTGACATACTAACATCTTACAGGCAGAATACAGGCCAAAAATATTTGAACATCGATTTCTCAAAACTGTGGAATCGGCCGAAACTTTTTCATGTGCTGTTCTCTAAAGGACATGTGGGCCGAGGGACATTTTTTTAGATTTGGCTCAGCAGGTCTTAACGGTCAAGAAAATCCACTAAATGTGCGGTGACACGAAATTTCGCAACTTTGCATTGCGTTTTTTCGAAACTGGAGATGTTTTAGCTCAAACCAAGAAAAATGTCCCTCCGCAATAGTGCGAATTCTCATCCTGCCAAAAATCACGCCAATCGATTGGGTAGTTTTTGAGAAATCGATGTTCAAAACAAAATAATCGCAGTTTTGGCAAAATCGTTTTTCTGCCAAATCTCTAGCTTAGAGCAACAAACTCCGGCTAATAGGCATTGATAAAATGTGCAATGAGACTGTGTATCGATCGAGTATAAGTAAACCGAAATTGTCCATATGATTTGGCAGTAATTTTGAAAAAACTGATTTTCTCGAAAACGGCCATTTTTGGACCCCAAAAATCGTTTTTTGCTTATACTGACTTAACCACTAGAGATAGCTCAAAAGTTGTAAAAGCAAAAATGTTCATTTCTGTGCCCTCTATCCAGCCATACCAACCAATCCGGTGTCTCGACTATGTACTGAGAGAATAATGGCAAAAACCAAAAATTTCTTATCTTTGCACCTAAAAATGCGGGACTGGTCCCAGAATGTTAAAGAGCACCGAAATAGTATATTTGGAAAGTTTCATTCACTTTCATAAAGAAATAAAGCCTATAGGGTCAAATTTACACAAAGCGATACCAGCACCTTAAACAGCCTCAGAGGTACGAGACAGAACAAAATAAGTTACTAGCTACTGTTACAGGATACTCTTATATTTACTTATATTTACTTTCCTTCAATAGTTCAACTTTATAAACAGGTCAAAGAAAACTGCAAACGGACATTATTAAAACTACACAGGAGACTGCAATGCAAAGTGTCTTGCTGACTTCTTGCAACAGGTCGTTAAGGTTACTTGCAACTTATGGAATTTATGTAACAAATTTCCTAATGTCAAGAGTACATAGTTTATTATAAGGGTATGACAAGCGTCACACTCCATGCTATGTCCGCGAAAGGCTGGCCTTCCACATATTGACCACAGGTGGACAAGGGGGGGGAAAGGGGGGGGGAAATTTCCCCCCCCCCCCACGGCGAAGTCGCTCACAAGGGGTCGCGAAATTGCTCCCACAAGGGGTAAGAAAATTGGCCACAAGGGGTCAGAAAATTGCCCAAAAATTAGGTTTTACGACTAAAATTTCCAAAAATTTTCTGGCTTCGCCGGAATTTTTCACTTAAAATTACTATTTTTAGCTAAAAAACGTCGAAAAAACGCGTTTTGGCTAAAAAATCGCTGTTTTTTGTTAAAAAATGGCAAAAATCGCTTAAAAATCGCTTTAAAAAGTACCCCTAAGAAAAATCGCTCTCACAAGGGGTACCCAAATTTGCTTCCACAAGGGTCAGTGAAATTTGACCTCCCGTTCAGGTATGATATTGACCCTCCCCCCCCCTCTCACACCGCCACCATACGGGTAGATACATAGTCCCAAACGGGCTCGCTCACTAATTCACCATGCTACATGGTATAAAAGAGTGCATAAGGCGTCGCGAGACTGTATTTAGTTATTCCAGTATTGGCCTAGACTCTAGATCTAGAGCAAGGACTTCATCTTTGAAAGGACTTAATATTCGGGAAACTGACGCGTGATCGACACGTGACTTGGTCATAATCCTCTTTCCCGCGGTCTCTCATAATGTAGTCCAATCCAAACACCATAATCGTCTTCAGATAATCCAGTTTCAGGTCCAGATTAATGTTTTGTTATGCCAATTGCCAAAAGCAAAGGTGTCAACTACCTACCTCACGAATTATGTGAATGGATATAAACGTACGTAATTAGCTGGACATAACTTGCTAAAATGCGACTATAAACATGGAATGAAGTCACCGGTTTGTTTAGGTTTTGCAGAGTTTAGATAAAGTGTGCTTTGTTCAAATTCTATTCCGGTGCAGTCATTGTTAAGCCCGGTTCATACTTATTTTCCGTTTGTCTGTTTGTCCGGTTATCCGTTTTTAAAAATGACAAACTGGTTCATACTTATTTTGCTGATTGTCCGTTTGTCCGTATTGATATTTGATGGTGCCTATTTTCGGTTGTAACACGCTTTAAAATTAAATTAAATTTTAAATTTTTGCTGTATTGCTGGATTGCTTTTTCTGTTTTCGAGTCACCTGACACGTTCTGTTCACGCTGATTGGCTACAGCCATACGTGTGCTTGGGGGGGGGGTTCACCCCCCCAAACCTGAGCTCACCCCCCCCCCAGAATCCGGATTTTTCCGGTAAAAAACCGGACAAATCCGATTTTTCCAGGCCTTCGGCCGCCCTTCCCCCCCCCCCCCAGAACTTCCCCTCCTGCACATGTCTGGCTACAGCATTATGTTACTTATAAATGTCATTCTCCTCAAAACCTTCAAAACTTTGAAATCGAGTTATCTTCGAAAATAATATCATAATACTGTCAATATTTCAACTAATTAATCTTAAAACCATTCAAAAATCAAATACAAACGTTTATTTAGCAAGCACGTGATAGTTCTGGTCGTTTCCGATTGGCTGTTGCATACGGACAATCGGAAAAAGTTAAACATCGCTCAAGTTCAAACGGACAACACTTACAGACAAACGGACAACAGCAAAACAGCAAAAGAGCAAA
This sequence comes from Trissonchulus latispiculum, assembly GCA_030248195.1. Lineage (NCBI taxonomy): Eukaryota > Metazoa > Nematoda > Enoplea > Enoplida > Ironidae > Trissonchulus > Trissonchulus latispiculum. The sequence goes on from JASAND010025435.1 coordinate 23,758, forward strand.
GCAGCAAAACAGCAGAAGTATGAATCAGTTTTTAAAACTGACAAACAGACAAACGGACAAACGGACAGCAGAAACGGACAAACGAACAGAGGTATGAACCGAGCTTTGTTGGAAAATCTCGTATTTTCTTCAGTCACAGTCAAATTTTAACGTCCCGTTAACAAATTCTGCGTCCATAAAAAATTATTGTTTTAGCTTATTTTTGTGCAAAAATAGTTTCACTGATGAAAATGGCGATAATTTTGAAGTGCAATAAGAATTAATCGTATGAGAGACCATTCAGAAAGTAGATCCTGCTTAACAACAATACATGACTACAAGATATATTATAGATAGATAGTACGTCCAGGTCCAACACAACGGGGGGTCTGGGGGCGGAGGAGCTTCCCAGAAGTTGAAGAATTTTTTGTAATTACAGAAAAATCACTAATGGAAATAATTAATCATCTTAAATGTTTTGCATCTTAAACGCATATTGTGATCAACTTTCGATATTATTGGTACACATTTTGGGTCTTATCTCGATTACCCTCCCAGCACTCAAAACCCTTAAAACTTGACCAAATGAGCTAAAATTTGGTATGGGTATGTTTTCGACTACGCTGAATTCAAATATCGCAAAATTTTTCGATTTCGCGAAATTCCTTTTTTTTCGATTTCTAAGGGGGGACCAAGCAAACCCGAAAAATTATTGTCTCATTTTGCTGAAAAGATGTATGTGTGTAGGTGTTTTTGGGGTCGTAGAATACGAGTCTCAAGTCCGTTTTTCGATTCAGCTTTTCGTGAGCTCAGTATAAGCTAAAGATATAAGCTTAAGATGTAAGCTTATACTGAGCTAACGAAAAGCTGAATCGAAAAACGGACTTCAGATTCGTGTTCTACGACCACAAAAAGCCTATATACATCTTTTCAGCAAAACTGAAGACAAAAAATATTTCGGATTCGCTTGGTCCCCCCCTTAGAAATAAAAAATTATATTTCTCGAGATCGAAAATTTTTGCGATATTTGAACTCAGCGTAGTCGAAAACATACACATACCACATTTTATCTCATTTGGTCAAGTTTTAAGGAGTTTTGAGTGGTGGGGGGGGGTAATCGAATCGAGATAAGACCCCACATTTTTTACGATGTCTCAATGTTATTTTTAAACTAATTAAAGTATTAAAAATTAATGAAATATATAGCTATTAATTAGCATTTGTAGATATATACCATTAACATTGGTTACGATTAATTAAAGCTAAATTCATCATTTGTTCGTAAACAGGCCAGGCTTTTTGTAGTTGAAAATTTTAGAAAAATGGTGATTTTGTTGTAGTTCAAATTGCCGCCATTTGTGTCCTATCGTGGTGCGAAAATCTTAGAAGAACCAAAACATCTGGATATTCTGCTTCAGTTTTTTATGAACCCAAACCCTCAGCTACAACTCTGTATAAGATTATATCTTAATCCTATTCAAGAGCCTCGCAGCTAAAAGCAGTCTGAGCATAATTAGCTACAGACAGACAGTTACAGACAATCAGATACTATCCTGCCTGACCTGTTGAATGAGAACAGTATATGCACCTAGTACAGCTCTACGTATTGATGTGAAATTTACGAGTTTACAAATATCTGATATGGATACAGATGGAAAACAACTCAATAAATAACACCTTGCACCTTGGCATTCCATGAGAAAGTGGTAAACACCAGGGGCCTGCAATTTGCATTCATAGTTGCTATCGCAAGCACACGCACGTATGTAAGCGCCACCATGCGTTCGTGAGCATGAACATGTTTACAATTAATTTCAAACGGTTAAAACGGCATGCTACAATCTGAGGCGCCACTGTCACGGTGCAATTTTCTCCCTAAAAATTTTCCCCCCTGACAAATTTCACCGGTGAAATTTCTCCCCGGAAAAATATCACCGGTGAAATTTTTCCGGGGGGGGGGGGTAAAATTTCACCGTGACACCTACGCGCTTCTCTATGCCTTCGCGACTATAAATGCACTCGTTTAGTTTTCCATAGTTTACAACATCACACCTATAACCGTGTGAGTGAGTAGTGAGTGATCACTCATGATTAACCACACCAGGCGCATATATATATACCTAGTGTTCATTTTTCTCTGGCATGATGAAAAGAAAGCTTTTATTGAGAATTTTATCTCATGAAAGTGTTCTTGCAAAATTAGGAAAATTAGTTTTAAGTTTTCAGCTGCTAATAATAGAACTCTATCTATATATGTACATATTTCGACACATGACAAATCGTTAGATAATTATATAACTATATAATTATATATATATATATATATATATATATATATATATATATATATATATATATGACGATTATATATATATATATATAAAGCAAAAGAAACCAAGTCTATATCACTCCTTCAAAGGTTTCTTCAAGGCCGAGATAAGCCTGTCGGCTGTCAGGCTTTATTTCTTCTTTTCGGGCCAGTATATTTCCTTTATTGTTGGTCCCTTTTTTCAATCTCAGCACCGTCCCAGAACCCTTTGCTTGTTTTAGGTTTAAGGTTTTTTGGAAGGGCCACGTTCATCACAAGGATAACGAAAACTCCATGGGTGAGAAAATGACGACGGTCTGTCTAAACGTTTAACTGGGCTCTGAAAAGAAGCACCTTTTAATGCACAAACCCGATTATAGGAGGAAACATTCGCGCAATCTACTGAAAACAAATTCAAATAAAAACAAAAATTCCTTAATTTGAATACAAATAGTAGGAAGCTTTTTCAAGTCATTAAAACTATTTTAAACTCTAAAGACTTCTCCCCTTTTGCTTAGCCGGAGATGTTTTCGTACTTTCACATTTTATTAGTTTTCAAAACTGGGTCTTGAAATTGAAAAAGCTTTCAGTTCTACATGAATTTGTACAGGAAACTTAGTTCTGTGTGATTATCATATTATGAGACTATGTAATCATTGTGAGGTTGGCTGTTCAATTTGACAACACTTTGCGACATTTTACAACAAAGTGTCACATTTATGTGACATACCTGTTGACGTAATATCGGTACATACATATAATTACAACGCATAACTATTATTGTTTACAAAGAAAAATTTTTTTGTAAAAATGTCGCCTAGCGCCTAATTTAGTCTCAGCTAGCTATAACTTAATTGGTTACCTTTTACCCTTTTACGTAACTTTACTCATTAAAATGATCTCCGTATCCTGACATGGGATGACTGCCTTTCGGACTTATTTACTGTCACCTAGCTAGTACGGAAATTTTCTTCCGGATAGCTGTGTCTGAAAAACATGAGTCAGTTGTTATGTTCACAGGATAATTTGCATTTCCTCATAAATTTCCATTCAACGGTTTTTCAAACCCACTGGACGGCAAACATTTAGGCACCATCTTTCTTCACTAGGTTGAGATTAAGCCAAGACCCAAGCCTGTTTTGGTTCAGCTTAATATTGATTATGTTAGCTGAGTGGGCTTCCTGGCTTAAACCAGACGCCCCAACAAACCCATATAAGTACATCACATACAAATACACATACATGCATACACGTAGATTTATAGGAAGATATGATGGCTGTATAGTTGAATACTAATATATTCAACTGGTAACAGCAAACTTTATTTGAGAAGAAGAAATACACTTCTTCCGACAGCTTTCTTTACCCTCAAGAGTTCATACAAGCTCGCGGCTCCATTTACATGCTAAACTGGGAAAAGCTAACAAATAGTCTTATGTGAAATTGAACACAAAACGACGAATGTGTACGTATATGTCCAATATGATAGAATTATATAGTTTTGGGGGAAGCGGCTTGGCTTTGACAAGATACCTAGTATCTATCTATACTCCAACTCAAAAAGCTTATTTGATGATAGTTTCTCAAATACACTACAAATAAAACAGTGTTTGCACATTTGCAGACAGCCAGTTAAGTTCGTAACAAAAACCATAATAATAAAATGCAAATGTATATCCAGATGCTAACAACGGAATTAGATCCATACGGAGTTGTAATCAGATCGAGGCTAGGAAACGAGAAATATCAACAACAATCAACAACAATGTTACATAATATCAAGAGTACATAATAATAATTTGTAATAATATTAATAAGTACTGATTTGCGGGGGGGGGGTGGGCCGTTAGCGTGCAGAGCATAGTTTTTGCTCTGATAACATAGAGCTTGCCTAGTGGCATACTCTTATTATTATGTACTCTTGATAATATATATAAGAGAGGCAGGCAAGCTCTGTTATAAGGTCTAGCTACGTACATGCTCTGTTCGCTAACAACTGACCCCCACAAATGTGTATACTCACGTCAAAGAAATTTGCACGGTAATCTTTGGGTTCTAAAGCTCGCAACAGACGCACATTGAACCAACTAAGTAGTTGTGGCATAACATGATTAATTAAATACAAAAATTACAAAAACAAGCTAAACTTAAATGATGAATCGGACCGGACCGGGCCGGCTTTTATACTTCCCCATTAACACTATTTTCGATCTGTCTATCTACAAGTGCGATTACAAACGCACTCTGGCTTCTTGCATTGTTAGCTACAGGTACCTTCGATAATAAAGGGAGAAAAAATTCCACAAAATTTTACTACGAAGGTTCACTGTAAATAAGAAGGTGCGTAGGAAAGCACTCGAAAGCTACTCGTCAGCAGTCTTACAATAAGTACCCATTAACAAAGCAATTTGGGGAAGGACTTTCTAAAGTTCTTAAAACTGCCAAGCTTTAGTATTTTGAAAGTTATTGAAAATTAGAATACATACAATGAAAAAGATACAGTGCGGAATAATCTAAATCGGATTGATGACCTAATCTGGTGCTGTCCCGTTAGCTAGCACTTAGCAGTGCCGTTAAATATTTCCCGCATCAAATATATATTCAAATATACAGACCATACTTTAATACGTAGGAACAAAAAATAAAAATTATAGGCTTGATTGAAGTGATTTCTCTTTAAGTCCCGATTCATGATAAAATAAGAGACTGTGTCTGTTCTGTCGGTCGATGATTATTAACAGCAGATTTCTGATGATGGGATAAGCTGCATACAAATCGTTGGTATTCAAGTCGAAAGCTTACCAAATCTATAGCTGGCAACTATGCTGCGGCATCTTCTTGCAGAAAATGTTTAATTGAAAAAAGCGCTAAAAACTACTACTAACTGTTGCAAAAGTTAAATTTTGCTGAATCTGTAACTTTTCATTTCCTTGCTTGTTTCATTCATTCATTCATATTTTCACTTCGTTCACTGGTATGTTAACTGTTCTCACTCTAACAAATGGTTTACAAAGTGAAAACAGCAAGTTGTTAGACTTTCCAGGTTTCCAAAGTTGTATTACCTAAGCCACTATATCCTTGCTCCAATTTCCAAAAATATGCAGTTAAATTTAGCAAATTGGAGGATGAGCTCGTTTTAATTCATCTGTAAAAAGGACCCAAAGCAAATTTTACTTGCAAACTAACTTGTTATTTGTCCAATGACATTTTTTGTTCCTGTAGCTAGTTTCATTTTTATTTTATTCTTCACTAAAATTCAGATAATCCAGTGGTTAACGAGAAAACAAGTTAATATAAACTTAAAACAAAGTTATCAGTTAACATCAGCTCAGTTTGCATCTAGCTGATGTAATTTATTTTATCAGATCTCCAACTAGAGTACCTATAATTGGTTTTCAATAACTACGGGCTACTCACAGATACTGTTATAGATGGAGTCATTATGTGTCTTGGAAGATAGAGCATCTTGTTTCCCCTGACAGTGAGACTCAGTGGGAATCCTTACTACGCCGGCAGAAATGAAATAGAAGCACATGTACGCATGTGTATATTCCGAGGTTATTTGTACGTCGCAAGCACTTTCAGTGTAAAATGATTATTTTATCGGTGTTAATGTTATTATTACGAAATATAATTTTATTCCGTTTTCACCTGATTGTTGCACTTGGTAAGTGGAAACGCTGATATTGCCTCGTAATTTCAGTATACTACTGTTTTTAAGTATTTCAATGATGTCTGCTGTTTACGCTATTTGTATCTTCTGGTAACATGGCCGTGGTTTTGGCGTTATGCCAGTATCATTACTTGGATAGTGTAGTTTTCGATACAATTTAAATTTGCTTTGGGTGCTTTTTACAGATGAATTAAAATGAGCTCATCCTCCAATTTGCTAAATTTAACTGCATATTTTTGGAAATTGGAGCAAGGATATAGTGGCTTAGGTAATACAACTTTGGAAACCTGGAAAGTCTAACAACTTGCTGTTTTCACTTTGTAAACCATTTGTTAGAGTGAGAACAGTTAACATACCAGTGAACGAAGTGAAAATATGAATGAATGAATGAAACAAGCAAGGAAATGAAAAGTTACAGATTCAGAAAATTTAACTTTTGCAGCAGTTAGTAGTAGTTTTTAGCGCTTTTTTTCAATTAAACATTTTCTGCAAGAAGATGCCGCAGTATAGTTGCCAGCTATAGATTTGGTAAGCTTTCGACTTGAATACCAACGATTTGTATGCAGCCTATCCCATCATCAGAAATCTGCTGTTAATAATCATCGACCGACAGAACAGACACAGTCTTCTTATTTTATCATGAATCGGGACTTAAAGAGAAATCACTTCAATCAAGCCTATAATTTTTATTTTTTGTCGTCGCTACGTATATAAAGGGGGGCCCCCCCCAACGCCCCCGCGACCCAAAGTACGGCCCCGGGAGGGAGAGACACTAAGTAAACGGGGGATTGGTAAGGCCAGTAGCGGAACGGCACGAAAGCGCCGGCCGACCCCGTTGGACCCCGAAGAAGGCGGGAGGGGGCGATTAGAGGGAGCGATAGGCAGGCCGAAACAAGATTACCCTCGCTCTTATAGTATTATATGTGTCTGTGATCATAATTTGTCTATTTGAAGGCTATATATTTGATGCGGGAAATATTTAACGGCACTGCTAAGTGCTAGCTAACGGGACAGCACCAGATTAGGTCATCAATCCGATTTAGATTATTCCGCACTGTATCTTTTTCATTGTATGTATTCTAATTTTCAATAACTTTCAAAATACTAAAGCTTGGCAGTTTTAAGAACTTTAGAAAGTCCTTCCCAAATTGCTTTGTTAATGGGTACTTATTGTAAGACTGCTGACGAGTAGCTTTCGAGTGCTTTCCTACGCACCTTCTTATTTACAGTGAACCTTCGTAGTAAAATTTTGTGGAATTTTTTCTCCCTTTATTATCGAAGGTACCTGTAGCTAACAATGCAAGAAGCCAGAGTGCGTTTGTAATCGCACTTGTAGATAGACAGATCGAAAATAGTGTTAATGGGGAAGTATAAAAGCCGGCCCGGTCCGGTCCGATTCATCATTTAAGTTTAGCTTGTTTTTGTAATTTTTGTATTTAATTAATCATGTTATGCCACAACTACTTAGTTGGTTCAATGTGCGTCTGTTGCGAGCTTTACAGAAAGTGGGGAAGGGGGGGAGGTAGCGACGAAAGAGGGCCGCGCATAAGTAGAAATGTTAATTATTAAAAAAATTATGAAAGAAAGAACGAGTTCAAAAGGTCCCCAAATGACCAGAACGCCGCCCAAAATTGTAAACGAAAACTAAACCACAAAGGAGAGGTTACCGTGCAAATTTCATTTATTTTGACGTGAGTATACACATTGAAGGGGGAGATTTGAGGAGAGGGAAGGAAGAAAAAAAAGAAGAAAAAAGGAAGGGAAAATAAAGAAAGGGGGAAGAAGGAAAAGAAAAAAAAGGAAGAAGGTGTGGGGGTCAGTTGTTAGCGAACAGAGCATGTACCCGGTTGAGCCCTACCCTGTTACCTGGTAGACCTTATAACAGAGCTTGTCTGCCTCTCTTATATATATTATCAAGAGTACATAATAATAAGAGTATGCCACTAGGCAAGCTCTATGTTATCAGAGCAAAAACTAGAAAAAGAAAAAAAAGAAGGATGCTCTGCCTACCGCTAACGGCCCACCCCCCCCCGGGGGAAGACAAATCAGTACTTATTAATATTAAATTACAAATTATTATTATGTACTCTTGATATTATGTAACATTGTTGTTGATTGTTGGAAAAGATTGATATTTCTCGTTTCCTAGCCTCGATCTGATTACAACTCCGTATGGATCTAATTCCGTTGTTAGCATCTGATAGTTATATTATAAGAGTAAGATATACATAAGAGTGTGACAACTTCGCACTCTTGCTATTATGGTTTTTGTTACGAACCTAACTGTCTGCTGTCTGCAAATGTGCAAACACTGTTTTTATTAGTGTATTTGAGAAACTATCATCAAATAAGCTTTTTGAGTTGGAGTATAGATACTAGGTATCTTGTCAAAGCCAAGCCGCTTCCACCAAAACTATATAATTCTATTATATTGGACATATATACGTACACATTCGTCGTTTTGTGTTCAATTTCACATAAGACTATTTGTTAGCTTTTCCCAGTTTAGCATGTAAATGGAGCCGCGAGCTTGTATGAACTCTTGAGGGTAAAGAAAGCTGTCGGAAGAAGTGTATTTCTTCTTCTCAAATAAAGTTTGCTGTTACCAGTTGAATATATTAGTATTCAGCCATAGAGCCATCATATCTTCCTATAAATCTACGTGTATGCATGTATGTGTATTTGCATGTGATGTACTTATATGGGTTTGTTGGGGCGTCTGGTTTAAGCCAGGAAGCCCACTCAGCTAACATAATCAATATTAAGCTGAACCAAAACAGGCTTGGGTCTTGGCTTAATCTCAACCTAGTGAAGAAAGATGGTGCCTAAATGTTTGCCGTCCAGTGGGTTTGAAAAACCGTTGAATGGAAATTTATGAGGAAATGCAAATTATCCTGTGAACATAACAACTGACTCATGTTTTTCAGACACAGCTATCCGGAAGAAAATTTCCTTACTAGCTAGGTGACAGTAAATAAGTCCGAAAGGCAGTCATCCCATGTCAGGATACGGAGATCATTTTAATGAGTAAAGTTACGTAAAAGGGTAAAAGGTAACCAATTAAGTTATAGCTAGCTGAGACTAAATTAGGCGCTAGGCGACATTTTTACAAAAAATTTTTCTTTGTAAACAATAATAGTTATGCGTTGTAATTATATGTATGTACCGATATTACGTCAACAGGTATGTCACATAAATGTGACACTTTGTTGTAAAATGTCGCAAAGTGTTGTCAAATTGAACAGCCAAACTCACAGTGATTACATAGTCTCATAATATGATAATCACACAAAACTAAGTTTCCTGTACAAATTCATGAAGAACTGAAAGCTTTTTCAATTTCAAGACCCAGTTTTGAAAACTGATAAAATGTGAAAGTACGAAAACATCTCCGGCTAAGGAAAAGGGGAGAAGTCTTTGGAGTTTAAAATAGTTTTAATGACTTGAAAAAGCTTCCTACTATTTGTATTCAAATTAAGGAATTTTTGTTTTTATTTGAATTTGTTTTCAGTAGATTGCGCGAATGTTTCCTCCTATAATCGGGTTTGTGTATTAAAAGGTGCTTCTTTTCAGAGCCCAGTTTAACGTTTATAGACAGACCGTCTTCATTTTCTCACCCATGGAGTTTTCGTTATCCTTGTGATGAACGTGGCCCATCCAAAAAACCTTAAACCTAAAACAAGCAAAGGGTTCTGGGACGGTGCTGAGATTGAAAAAAGGGACCAACAATAAAGGAAATATACTGGCCCGAAAAGAAGAAATAAAGCCTGACAGGCTTATCTCGGCCTTGAAGAAACCTTTGAAGAAGTGAAATAGGCTTGGTATCTTTTGCTTTATATATATATATATATATATATATATATATATATATATATATATATATATATATATATATATATATATAATATACAATGAGTTGTCATGTGTAGAAATATGTACATATATAGATAGAGTCCTATTATTAGCAGCTGAAAACTTAAAAATAATTTTCCTAATTTTGCAAGAACACTTTCATGAGATAAAATTTTCAATAAAAGCTTTCTTTTCATCATGCCAGAGAAAAATGAACACTTTAGGTATGCGCCTGGTCTGGTTAATTAAGACGACTCATGAGTGATCACTACTCACACGGTGATAGTATGATGTTGTAAACTATAGAAAACTAAACGAGTGCATTCATAGTCGCGAAGGCATAGAGACGCGCGTCGATGTCACGGTGCAATTTTCTCCCTAGAAATCCTCCCCGTAAAAATTTCACCGGTGAAAGTTTCCCCCCGGAAAAATTTCACCGGTGATATGTTTCCGGGGAGAAAGATTTCACCGGTGAAATTTTTCCGGAGGCTACCTTCATGTGTTAAAGATAGGCGAATAAACCTGTCCATCCGTATCCACGCAATGCCGAATATGTAAAATTGCTGATTATTCATAATCGACAATCATTTTGCCGATTATTCATAATCGGCAACGGCTTCTTGCCGAATATTTAAAATGCAATGTTTTGCAATATTTCTTTAAAATTACTCTTAAGGTTGTGATTCCTTTTGGGCACATATTGTTGGTTGACGATACAAATCAAGATGAAATTTGATGAAACTTTCCAAAATAAGTTCTTTTAGCGTTCTAACACCCCCCGCGCAATCCCGCTTCAAAAATTCGACTTCTCCGCTCAGGGTGGTTTTTGCCGATTTTTGACAGTTAGACAGTTGCTGCTCAGCTATGATTATATTCACTCGAAAGATCTTGTTGAGCTCTACATTTTTCCTTTTTGACGCATCTTTCTAGCTTTTCTCTATAGTGAGATGTTTATTAGATGCCGATTGCTCGTGCCATTGTGATCTTCTAAATGCTATCCCATAAGCTGCTATCATAAAAAATGTGGTTTTTGCAAAAACATAACCAATTTTTTCCAGCGATTGTGGACCATTTACTATGCAAGCTAGAGGGGTGCCACTTACTAGACGTGTTTTACACAAAAATACCCAGGAACCCTTTTTAGTTACCCCGATTGCTGCTTTCTAGCTAAAGTGGTCGCTTGTCAAAGTTGGGAAAAGTAGTCAAAATCCAGGTTGCGCTTACATTTTAGCTAATTTCTTTATAAAGAAAAGCGGTTTCATAATAATTAAAAAAGGGACCCCAGGTATTTGATTGTGGAATCGAATGATGTGGCCGTTGTCTCATGAAAAATTTACTTTAGTCTGCAAAAAATCTGGAAAGTTAAATTACTTCGAAAATGCAGTAAAATAATTTCCGAGATCTAAAGTTAGTTATTTTTTTGCTTACTGCCACACCCCAGTCGCTTTCGCGTGTAGGGGTAGTGCCAGATCCAAATTTCTACCTCACCGGGTTGGGGCCTAGATCCGGCACTGAATAATTGCTGCATGCAATTATCCGAGGCGTCATCAAGGGTACTGCCGGGGCAGAAATGACCACGCTGCTTTCACCGCATCGTGTTCATCCGTTGGCTCCATCAGTTAGGGGTTTCCCCCCAAAGGACGGCCAACTCCTTGCAAATCTCGGATAACACAATTAGAAATTATAACCAGGGAGGGTAAAGCACAGCATTAACATACTAACTTATTATGTGGCCGTCTGGCCACAGACAAGTTTGAGTTGAACAATTGCAATTTTAAAGGCAAGATAAAAACCATATCCATGGACCCGTAGGGTCCCAAATTTCGTGTTTGCGGCCGATTGGTGCAGATGCTACCTTCTCACATCTGATCAGCCTAATGAAGAGAGTTTACTGTTTCCACGGTGCTGTATTATTGTAACAAACCTAAATTACATAGTCTTTTTTTAATTATTAGTTAACCAGATAGTACTACATTGACAAAAGACCCAGGGGGACCTTTTTCACCCCCTAAGCCTAGTGCCCAAATGTTCAATTATTTATTAATTCAAATTCATACCGCCCGCCTGTTAACCCCTGGCGGGCGAGGGGTCTCCCAGCATCCTTTAGGACTAACAGCAGGCCTCAACCAGGGCCCTAGTGCTGAAGTGGATGTTGCTGCTAGCAGGTGGGGGCAGTTGTTGTTGTTGGTGGTGCTGGTGGTGGTGGTGTTGTTGTTAGTGTTGTTGTTATTGTTGTTGTTGTTGTTGTTGTTGTTGTTGTTGTTGTTGTTGTTGTTGTTGTTGTTGCAGCTGCTGCTGCTGTTGACGGATACTGGAGCCATCAGGGGATGGCTGCAAATTTCGAATAAATAATTCAAAATTTTTCTTGAGCTGCAAAAAATTTGCAGCCATCCCCCTCCAGCGCTGGATCAAATCTCTAAAGTTAGTTTCACAACATTCATTAAAAAGAGCAAATGTTAGCCTACATTTTGATATAAAAGCGTCTCTTAACTCCAAGTAATGAATGGGTAATAAAGGTTCAAAGCTGATGTCTCCAAAAGGAATCACCACCTTAAGATGGTGCTTTTTGGTGTCATCAACTTCGAACCTTTGTTCATTATTCATTATGTGGACGTGGAGTTAGAAAGCCATCTTTATATCAAAATTTAGCTTAACCTTTTCCATTTTTATGAACACACGAAACCAATTTTGATTTTCCAAAACGTTTTTCACTGATTTTTGAAGAAGTGTAATTGTTCAGATTTCTTTGCAGGCTGAAGTAAATTTCTTCAGAGACATTGGTTATTTTTCGGAATAATCCGGCAAAATTGTTATAAAATTATGAACAAATCTCGTAATTTGTATTCGGCGTACGTGGATCTACGAGATGGACGAAATTTCGCCTATCTTTAACACATGAAGGCCCTTCAGGCACCGATGCTTCTCCCAGAAGCATATGCCGGTGAAATTTTTCCGAAGCGAAAAATTTTACGGAAACCCACCTTCATGTGTTAAAGATAGGCAGAATAAACCTGTCCATCCGTATCCACGCAATGCCGAATATGTAAAATTGCTGATTATTCGCAATGCGATAATCCATTTGCCGATTATTCATAATCGACAGCAGCTTCTGCCGAATATTTAAAATGCAATGTTTTGCAATATTTCTTTAAAATTCTCTTAAGGTTGTGATTCCTTTTGGGCACATATTGTTGGTTGACGATACAAATCAAGATGAAATTTGATGAAACTTTTCCAAAAATAAGTTCTTTTAGCGTTCTAACACCCCCGCGCAATCCCGCTTCAAAAATTCGACTTTTCTCGCTCAGGGTGGTTTTTGCCGATTTTTGACAGTTAGACAGTTGCTGCTCAGCTATGATTATATTCACTCGAAAGATCTTGTTGAGCTCTACATTTTCCTTTTGACGCATCTTTCTAGCTTTTCTCTATAGTGAGATGTTTATTAGATGCCGATTGCTCGTGCCATTGTGATCTTCTAAATGCTATCCCATAAGCTGCTATCATAAAAAATGTGGTTTTGAAAAACATAACCAATTTTTTCCAGCGATTGTGGACCATTTTACTATGCAAGCTAGAGGGGTATACTTACTAGACGTGTTTACAAAAATACCCAGGAACCCTTTTTAGTTACCCGATTGCTGCTTTCTAGCTAGTGATCAACTTAATGAGATTGGGAAAGTAGTCAAAATCAGATTTGCGCTTACATTTTAGCTAATTTCTTTATAAAGAAAAGCGGTTTCATAATAATTAAAAGGGATTTAGGTATTTGATTGTGGAATCGAATGATGTGGCCGT
>JASAND010025438.1:0-12779 GCA_030248195.1 Trissonchulus latispiculum
GAATTCTTATTCTTATTCTTAATTAAACCTTTACCGTATTATGCCAAACAGTGGCCCACCCAATAAAACGCCCATGGGCGTTTCTTGGGGGGGGGGTGGGCGCTTTTTTGGATTTCTCAATGCTCACTTTCATGACTTAGAAATCTAAAAGCTTGTGAATAAAGTTGTCACTGTTTAAGCTATTGTAAGGCTTATAATCAATCTTCGGTTGTTTAGATAGACATATTATGAGCAACTGACACGTGCCGAGCAGCTTGTCCGTAGAAATTTATCGAATTTATCGAAAATTGGCAAAGCTGTAATTATAAGACGGTTTCCAAAATATAGCCCATGGGCGTTTTTTCGGGGGGTGGGCGCTTTTTTGGATTACAAAAATCAAATCCGAAATTGCCGATTCCGAGAAAACGCCCATGGGCCACTGTTTGGCATAATACGGTACTAGTTTGCTTTACTTTACTTTGCTTTGCCAGCTTTTTAGTTTCATAAACTGCAATATTGCAAACATGATTGTTTTAAATGGTGGATATATACTGGATATGTGCTGCTTGGAATGCTCTGTTCATAATGGGAGCATCCAGTCTGAGTTTTCGTACGATACTATATAGTGGAAAATATATAACAAATTAAACTACAAAATTTGGTTTGGGAATCGATAGTATACAATGCAAAGAATTCAATGTTTCAATAGCGTTTTAGTGGTGAAATTGAAAAATTTCCTCAACTTCTGGGGAGCTCAGCCCCCCCAGACCAACCCTTTTGGGTTTTAGCATGCCGCTTTCGGCTACAATCGATTTAAGCTAAGAACCTTATAGAAATTTTTGTGCTTAGTGTTCATACAATTGTTGAGCAAAAAATATACCCCCCCCCCCAGACTTCGGTTCAAACGCCCCCCTGAAAATTTTTTGTATCTACGCTACTGGATAGCGCCCATTGGCTCTCTCCTGTTCGGATTAAGGCTTCGGCCTTAGAGACTGCAGGCAGGCGTTTTTCATTATTTTTTTATGATTTATGCAAATATGTATACATTCTCTCTCTCTCTCTCTCTCTCTCTCTCTCTCTCTCTCTCTTTCTGGTGGTGTAGATCTGCCACTGCTTTTTCGGGTCAAGTTGCAAACAAATTGAAGCGATCAATATTTAAACAGTCAGCTAATCTTCAAAACACTCTTAGTGTGTAAACCTTCTTTCAATGCGTTACGTATTATACATAACATCAGAAGGTTACAATACGTATAACTTTTTATTCTAGATCACCTTTGGTTGGAGCAGTGCCACCACTGCTAGAGGCAGCCGGTGATGAGGTTGTGGTTAGAACAACGGAGAGCTGCTGGGGAGTTCCCTCCCGACTACGTCGACCAGAGGAGCAGCCGGATGGGGTTAGGTCTCGACCTCCTCCAAGAGAAGGGAGACCAGCACCGGAAGAGGAGGAGGGACCGGCACCAGAGGATTGTTGAAGCAGCAGATCTTCCCCGTTCTCTGAGGTGTTGTGAGAGGAGGCACTGGACGGCCGACTGGAAAAAAGACAACACAGCAAAAACGACATAGAATTGGCTCTCTCACTCTCTCTCTCTCTCTTGTTTCGGACTAAGGCTTTTCCAGAGTGACTGCAGGACAGGTGTTTTTCATTATTTCTTTAGGAGAAACAGAAAACTGGAACATAAAGCATTGGCACTGTTGCAACTGAAGCGTTTCAACAGCTTTTTCTCGGTATGTCTCTGAAATGGTGTGTGCTAAGAAGTTTCTTGATTCCTACCATGCAGCGTAGTACTGTAAAGGTAAAGGTAAAGGTTTACCCCTAGAGATATCTCCGTCCTGCCACAGGACATGGGGTGCCGGTGCTCATCCCCGGATTCTCAGCCGTAGAGCCAGGAGTGTCACCTGAAATGATGACTGCATCCGTGGAAGGGGGGGACGGCCCTTCTAAACAGACTCCTGTTACCTTCCCACCGAAGTACCAGTGGTACCCATTTACCGACCAGTGAAGGATGGATAGCTGGGTTGGCTAGAGCCGAGAAAGCTTTGTTGTCACCGGGGATCGAACCACCGACCGTAAGATCGGAAAT
Organism: Trissonchulus latispiculum; assembly: GCA_030248195.1. Taxonomy (NCBI): domain Eukaryota; kingdom Metazoa; phylum Nematoda; class Enoplea; order Enoplida; family Ironidae; genus Trissonchulus; species Trissonchulus latispiculum. Next base: position 2,061 of record JASAND010025438.1, read on the forward strand.
TCTGACCAGCACCATAGACCACTCGGCCATTCCGACCCGCCAGTGCAGTACTGTCCTGGGGCCAGTGTTATCAAAATTGGGTTGAGGTCAAACCGGGTTGCCTAAAATTTTTGGGTTGGCTAAACCCGGGTGCTCAACCCAATGTTATTTTGGGGTTGACTTATCTTTTCCAGCGTTAATTCGGTTCTAACTCAACCCAAATTTCAAACTCAACCCTGTTTTTTCAACCCGGATTGATTCACCGGGGTCATAATTTTCAACCCATCTCAACCCGGGTTAGAGTTTCAACCCGGGTTGAGATGCTTGATAACACCGGCCCCACTGGAGTAATTACTTCCTTCTGTAGGGGGCCCTCATGATTCCAAATTTTATGCTTTAAAAGTTTATTAGTCTAATTATGGCATCAGCGTTTGTCACGCCGCATTAGTTAGATATCAGGTTTAGACGAAACTACTCATAGAATAATTTCTTCTGCCAAAACGGAGCCGTTTCAATCAGTCTTTTTCTGACGAGAGGATACATATCCTAAAAAGTTCGACCTATAGAGTAGGTCCACTGTCGCGAAAAGTTCAAAGTGTATGTATAGCACGGAGGTGTTATTATGCAACAATGAGTACGTACGTACCTGCTTCTGCGACTTTCAGGATTTCCCAACGGCATACTGTCCAGACTCTAAAACAGGTTACAGAAGCAAAGCAAACAATGAACATCTCCCTAAACAGATCACTGGACACAGAGTTTTCTCTGGTGAAGAAAAGTGGGAGGAACCTAAGGTGGTCGGTATAAAATCGCCAAAAAGGCAAAGAAAGTGTACATTACCCTATTTGCTGTAAAGTACTCAAAAATTGAGTTTTAGCACCAAAACAGACGATTTTAGTGCAAAAGTTCTGGCGAACTCGGAAAATTTTGAAAGTTTTGACCAAAAAGCCCATAAAATTTGGAATTTTGGGCACCTCAAGGTGAGTTGGGGGAAGACAGCGGGAGAATGGGCCAAATAGGAGAGACCCAAAAAGTGGGAACGCACTCCCCCCACCTCCCACTAAAAATCCCAGGTACACTAATGCGGCCAACAGCTGAATTATTGTTCAAATAATCAGCCACCAACGGCAATATTGTATACTGATTTGATAAGGTCAGGAAATTGGTGCCAGTTGAGGAGAAAGAAAAACCTAATTTATGTGATGAGTAGACCAGTCAAGGTTCTTTCTAGGCAAGTGATTGCCTGAGATTGAAGCAGCTAACCTCGACTTTGGCAAAATGTTTGGCTCCCTTCGGACAGACTTGGGCCCTTTTCAGGGTCCGCTCGTCTCCATCATTGAATCGAACCGTGTAGGTGCTGCAGTCCTTGACGTGCTGCACAGTCCCAGAGACATAACGGCGACTCTCATTCTCAAACACTTCAACCGTAGCACCAGCCTAAATATATACCACAGTTTCACAATATAATAGTACAAAGGCACGCATTGTTTACAACAAATATATACATAAAGACGAAAATGGTATAGCCATGGGGGGGGGAACCCACCCCCTTTTTGGGGGAAAAACCCACCCGCCTCCTGGACCAAGGGTTGGAGCTATGAGCTCCAAAACATAGCAGCAGAAAGCGCGACTCTTTCTTACCTATGTGTGCAAACATCAAGTCATTTGGTTCACTCCAGCTCATTTTATGACATTTTGAAAATGACACCAACTTTTTGGTCCAACCATGCCAAAATTTTGCTAAAATTTGGACCGATGTAACTTTCGACTGGGTTGGGCTAGAAAAGTTTTGCAAATATCTGCAATGATGGCAAGTCTTGGGGGACTGAGATGCCAACCTCCGTGGGAAATCCGATGGACACTGACCCCATCAAATGGAGATCCCCACAGGTGTCCCCTGGCATCCGTCTGGTCAACGGCGCTAATGGGGCTAATGTTCCCGGGGGCATGGCATAGCCATGTCGAATTACACTGATGTCATCCAAGTGCTTAAATTATGCTACCGAGTGGCTGTTCGCCTCTTCCTCATTCTTGCCTATTCCGGCTTTTCTGAATGATGTGCTGCTGGCTTGCGAACTACGAAGACGTGTGCTGGACTTTGGATGGTTGATGTGCCTCATATAGCCATCTAGGCTGACGAGCCCGGAAATCACAACAACATGGCAAGTCTTCCTCTTTGCACACAGCAAAAATTAGATCGATCCGATGCACCGTTAGTCTGGCATATTGCCAAATGTGGCGGGGAAAAACCACCACTTTGGGGGGAAAACCCACCAATTTTTTTTGAAAAAATTTTTAACAACCAAACCGGGAAACAAATCGACAGTATAGCACGGTACTATCGAGGACGCTGCATCATCCTATGGAGTCAGATTTAGATAATTTTGCTTCCCTGGCTAGCTAGGGGCCAAAAACCTTGAAAGTGCCATTTCGGTACTAGAGGACCCAGGACAGGTCCAATAGTGGATTTTAACAGCCAATTGAACGAAAAAACCATTCTCTACACGATAGACTAATATGATTTATCAAATTTGGGCTTTTTTTACTGGGGGGGGGGTGAGGCCCCCCCCACTTTTTGGGCCCCACCACTCGACCCCTTCCCCCCCACTCGGCCCCACCCCCACTTTTTTGGGCTCCCCCCCCCCACTCACCATAAGGTGTCCAGAAAATGCCAAATTTTAAGGATTTTTGCTAAAAAATCGTCCATTTTGGTACTCAAACTCAATTTTTGAGCACTTTTAAACATAGTTACAGCAGTATATATAGAAAACAGGCTATTTTTACTGCATTTTTAGCGATTTTAGACCACTTTAGATTCCCCCCCACTTTTGGGTTCCCTCCCCCCACTAGTGGGGGGGGGGGCTCCCCCCCACTCTCCCCACCCCCACTTTTTTCGCCTAGAAAAAGCCCAGCAAATTACATCGTTTTTAGCATTTTTCAAAAATTGCCCTATGTGTTAAACTTTATGAAACCTGTCCGTTTGATGCTGCATTTTCAATGGCACATGAAATCTCAAAAAAGGTACCCAGGTTTTTTATTTATACTAGCTAAAAAAGAGTTGAATTTTACACTGGAAGTGTCAGAATAGCGCTGCGACAATTTTTGAGACCGGTGAGGGGTGGGTTTATCCCCCCAATTTGTCTTTTTTCTCCCCATTGGGTTTTCCCCCCGCTACTTTTTGCATTATACCGGCCGAACGGTACAACCTAGAGAAGTGCAAATGGGCTTAAAAGAAAGATCTAAGTACGCCAAGTACGATGGTATATAAAGTTCTCATCTAGCCCTTATAATAAAAAAGTTCCAGCCAGAATCCGAAAATGTGGGTTTTTCCCTCATGGCTATAAAACTTCAAAATCATAGTGCAGAAGGAGAGATTGAAAAAGCATTATATACGTACGTATTGCACGCATATATTAAAATATAAAATGAAAAGCCAAACGAGATTTTAATATTTCAAAGAGCTTAACAAACTAATAACAATAAGGATACCCCTATTACCTTCAAACTTCCTTGAACATAAGATTCATCCACAGACAAGACCGTACTACTGGGATCCTTTAACGTTACCTGCAACAGACCATGAGATGGTGTCGGAGGAGATTTTAAATATTTGGTTTATATATTGGAATAGCGGATATATATATCATAGGGGTCGCGGCAGCGACCCCTATAATATGTGTGAAAAGTGGCTGGAGACAGTGTAAAATAAGCTGCGCAGAAGCTGCGCAAAATCCTGCGCAGATCCTGCGCAGATTTCATGCGCAAATTGTAGAGCACATCGAGTTTAGTATGTCTGTGAAGTTTCAACCCCGTATCACTTACCGTTAAAAAGTTGCGCCCCGGACCGGTTATGGCGGCGATGTTTTTTTTTCCGGTTTCTCCTATTTGATGGTTGTATTGTACATAATGTTCGCCGCTTTCACGTGATCTGCAGCGGTGGGCCAACCTAAAGGGCTATGGGGTCTAGTAGTACCCTCTAAAGAATTTAAGAATCACAACTTTTTTTGCGCCGCAGCTGCGCCACAGCGCCGCAGTGGCGCCGCAAAGTCGGCTCATAGCGAAAAGTGACCATTTTTGTGGTCGTCGCTCAGGTCGAGCGTTACGAGCTGGAGCTGATTTCTTTCTATATTCAGAAATTACATATATTGAACTAACTAACGGTCCAGGTTGCGTTTCTCTATCACTTCCCTAGCGACCACAGTGGCCCGTCAAAAATGGCGAAAATTCGAAAAATGAAAAATCGAAATTTCTCGCTATCTATTAAACTTTGAACGCTCAAATCTTCCATGCAATGGTTTTCTGGCACGGAGAATCGATTCCCGCAGTCAGTTTTACCGTCAGACCCGCCCATCTTGCTGGGCTGGTTCCACTTTGCCGTCGGGAGGGTCAAGTCGGAAACCGCTTCCTGGAGGTCCATAGTAGGCTTTACCTGGCCTCTCAAAACTTTGTCTATAGGGGTTTTCTGGTGCGCCCAGCTCATTCCCGGTGTCCTTTTTGCCGTAGGACTCATCCATCTTGCTGTGCTGGTTCCACTTTGCCGTCTGGAGGGTCATGTCGGAAACCGCTTCCTGGAGGTCCATAGTAGGCTCTACCTGGCCTCTCAAAACTTTGTCTATAGGGGTTTTCTGGTGTGCCCAGCTCATTCCCGGTATCCGTTTTGCCGTCCGACGTACCTATTTTGCTGGGCTGGTTCCACTTTGCCGTTTGAAGGGTCAGTCGGGTGGGGGGGGGGGTCAAGTGGTCGAAAATAAAATTTTTCAAAAGTGGTCAAATTTGGTACCAAATGAAAGCCCTAAGCGAGCTGAGCAACTTTTGTCATAGAACTGCATGCTCAAAGTGGCTGTAGAGTGCTGTGGTGGGGTGGGGTGGGGACTTAGGCGATTTTCGGTCAAAAATGAAAGTTTTCAAAAGTGGTCAAATTTGGTACCAAATGAAAGCCCTAAGCGAGCTGAGCACCTTTTGTCATAGAACTGCATGCTCAAAGTGGCTGTAGAGTGCTGTGGTGGGGTGGGGTGGGGACTTATGCGATTTTCGGTCAAAATTGAAAGTTTTCAAAAGTGGTCAAATTTGGTACCAAATGAAAGCCCTAAGCGAGCTGAGCAACTTTTGTCATAGAACCGCATGCTCAAAGTGGTTGTAGAATGCTGTGGTGGGGTGGGGTGGGAACTTAAGTGATTTTCGGTCAAAAATGAAAGTTTTCAAAAGTGGTCAAATTTGGTATATACCAAATGAAAGCCCTAAGCGAGCTGAGCAACTTTTGTCATAGAACTGCATGCTCAAAGTGGCTGTAGAGTGCTGTGGTGGGGTGGGGTGGGGACTTAGGCGATTATAATGGATAGACATAGGCCCAACACACATATTATCTCCTTTTGTGCGGAGCATTTTTGTTACTTGTATATATATATATGTGGATATATACACACCACAACAACGTTAAGATCGCGCTGGCAGTCAAAAATTCTAGGCGTACGTTTACTAAAGTAGAAAGCTTTGGAAAGATTATATATATACGTACACCCTTTCTCACTCTGCATCTACGTCGAAACTAATGTCGATTAAAACAACTTCAAAATGAATTTTTCAACCTGCATTAAAGATTGCTAATAGGTCCCTGTCAACAAGAAGATTAAGGCATGGAAAGGGGGCCCTATATACCCCTGGCTGCTAGTAAGTATAGGTATATACGTATACGTATGTTCTGTACATGTTTACGTATATTATGTATATATATCAGGGTTCATGCGGATTTTTGGATTTCATTTTCCCGGTTTTTCCCGGTATTTCCAGGTTTTTCAGACCCATTTTCCCGGTTTCTCTACCAGTAAATAGCAGTAAATTTCAAAGATTAAACGTAATTATAGTGACGATTGTATCTATTTTGAATCCATTTTGAGCACTTTAGCTGTCGAACGCAGTATTATACATTCTTTGATTTTCCTGAAATTCAAAGCTAGCAAAAATCTGACTAAAAACAGGCTTTACTTCACTTCACTTCACTTTACTTCACACTTTACAGGCTTCACGAGTGCTGCGATACCAAAATCCTCATATAAAAATAGACAAACAATTTTGGTACTGCTGCAATGCAAAAGTGGAAAATACAAAAATTGCTGGGGTTTTTACTGGGAGGGGGGCGCCCCCCTACCCGACCTTTTTGCCCCCACTCGTTCCCCTCCCTCCCACCGCGTTAAAATGGACAAAATTCAGCGTTTTTTTTTCAAAAAATAGGACTTCATCAAATTTTCGTCATTTATTATCAGAACACGATTTTTATTTGGCGAACGTCAAAAATAGATTATTCCAGATATTCAGCTGTTTTGATTTCAGGGTGTATACTTTTTTCATAACTTTGGTCCAAATTTTAGTTTGTTGGCATGGCCGCGACTCGCTTGTAGTTATATATAGCATTCTTACATATAATCAGCGGTCCTGCCTTCCAGCATTGCATACCGTGACTAACTTTCCATACTAATCGAGGGGTCTGGGAGGCCAACGCATCCAGAAGTTAAAGAAATTTTTTGTTTTTTCAATAAAACTGTTCTTTAAATAAACATTTAATTCTTTTCATTTTGAAGAGCCAAGAAAATTTTTTAGAAATTTAGACATTTTTAGGGAGAATTAAAATTTTTCTCCAAAAACGGAGATTTTTGATTCGTTTATAGTCAATCGGGAAAAAAACGCCATTTTTTCAAACTTTTGGACGTGGAAAACTCATTGTTTGGAATTTTGGGAAAATTCTTGTAGTTTGAAGAATGGCAACCCCTACGGATTATTTTCATGTATTAATGACTCCTCTAGACTGTAGCAATAGAGAGTACTTTGTGATTTATTTCCTGGGAAAAAAAAAGCCCAAATCGGGAAAAAAAAGCCACTCATCGGGAAAAAAAGCCACTTTGGTCGAAGCATATCCTGAAGCCGTAGACCAATTCTGAGTGTTCCATCGTGCTCAGCGTCACTTATTGGTTTGCCGCTACTTCCGAAGGAAAAGGGCAAACCCTTATTCTCGTCGTGTTATTATTGTGTTGCCCACTTTTCCAAAGGAAATGGCAACACCTTGTTATTGGTTTGCCGCTACTTCCGAAGGAAAAGGGCAAACCCTTATTCTCGTCGTGTTATTATTATTCTTCTTCTTCTTGTCCCCCCCTATTAACTCAAGCTAGGCTCAACGCCCGGAGCTGAAATTTTGTGGGTATGTGGGGGTTGGTCCCAAACCTGGCCCATTTTAATTTCATCGCTCTAGACCCACCCAGTCGACCAGGGCAGGGAATTTAATTTTTTAAAATGGTTCTGGTTTAGAGGGGGGTTCTGGTTCTCTGGCAAGGCGATTCTCAAAAATGGTCGAAAACTTTTTCTCTCCGATTTGGTTCTCTCCGAAAAAGTCAGTCCTAGGGTAATTCGGGGACGCAGATTCCAAATCTGCAATCGAAATTTTTCTAGCTTTTGTGAATCTCGAGATATGGCCAAAACTTACACTGTTGGAGACCGCAAAAGTGAGCAGACTGCCCAGAAACGCCTAATATCTGTGTTTTTTTGAACTCGTTAGTCAAGTTTAGCCGGTGGATTTGCTAGGATATCCTTTAAAAAGAAGTGCCATGTAACTTGTGGCAATATTTAGTCGGAAATTCCTTATCCCAACTGCCTTTTTATGGGCAACCATTTTCAGAGAAAGGTGTCAAAAATGGTCGAAAACTTTTTCCCTCCGATTTGGTCAAAAAGTCAGTCCTAGGGTAATTCGGGGACGCAGATTCCAAATCTGCAATCGAAATTTTTCTAGCTTTTGTGAATCTCGAGATATGGCCAAAACTTACACTGTTGGAGACCGCAAAAGTGAGCAGACTGCCCAGAAACGCCTAATATCTGTGTTTTTTTGAACTCGTTAGTCAAGTTTAGCCGGTGGATTTGCTAGGATATCCTTTAAAAAGAAGTGCCATGTAACTTGTGGCAATATTTAGTCGGAAATTCCTTATCCCAACTGCCTTTTTATGGGCAACCATTTTCAGAGAAAGGTGTCAAAAATGGTCGAAAACTTTTTCCCTCCGATTTGGTCAAAAAGTTTGTCCTGGGGTAATTCGTGGACGTAGATTCCAAATCTGCAATCGAAGTTTTTCTAGCTTTTGTGAATCTCGAGATATGGCCAAAAATTACACTGTTGGAGACCGCAGAACTGAGCAAACTGTAAAGAAACGCCTAATAGTTGTGTTTTTTGAACTCATTAGTCAAGTTTAGCTGGTGGATTTGCTAGGACACCCTTTAAAAAGAAGTGCAAAGTAACTTTCAGCGATATTTAGTAGAAAATTTCTTATCCCAACTGCCCTTTTATGGGCAACCATTTTCAGGTGAAGGTGTCAAAAATGGATAAAAACGTGTAATGTCCGATTTGGTTGAAAAGTCGGTCATAGGGTAATTCGGGGACGCAGATTCCAAATCAGCAGTCTAAATGTTTCTAGTTCCCGTGGATCTCGAGATATGGCCAAATGCTACGCTGTTGGAGTCCGCAAAAGTGAGCAAATTGTTTAGAAAAGCCTAATATCAGTACTTTTTTCGAAGCCGGTAGTCAAGCTGAGCTGGTGGATTTGCTAGGACTCCCTTTAAGAGGGTGTATCAAGTAACTTTTAGCAATATTTAGTGAAAATCTCTTATCCCAACTGCCCTTTCAAGGGCAACCATTTCTAGAAAAGTTCCTTATCCCAACTACCTTTTCAGAGGCAACCATTTCCCGAGAATCGACGCTACAAACTTAGCTGCCTAAAGAAAGAAGCGGCGGCAAACCATTCATGCCAGTTTAGCTTGTTGTGTTGCCCACTTTTCCAAAGGAATGGGCAACACTTTGTTATTGGTCTGTGCTTATTATTATTATTATTATTATTATTATTATCCGTCTGTCCCCCCCCTAGATCTCGAGATTGGGAAGGGGTACAGGGGTGGTTGATACCTCATTTTGAAGATATTCACTTGGACGTTGGATCCTCAGTTGGGCAGTCCGATACCTTCTGGATTCCGGGAATAGCGAATCCCGGAATTTTTCGGTTGGTAAGGGGGGACCAAGGCGAAATTTCAAAATCCAAAATTTGGTCAAAAATTTTTTGTCTCCGATTTCGCTCAAAAGTTGGTCATAGGGTAACTCGACCACGCTGATTTCGAAACTGAAATCGAAATTTCCGGAAAATTTGCGGATTTCGAGATATTCGACCCGGAAAATTCCGGATTTTGAAAAATTTCTCCAAAAGTGGTCGATATGGTACTCAAATGAAAGAGCTCATCGAGCTGAGCAACTTTCCTTCTTGCGACATTTTCCGAAAATGCGTCTAGCGATAGTTATGACCGAAAAACTGAAAATCCGGGAATTCACAAAAACCCGGATTTTGGACCAAAAAATTTTTTGTCTCCGATTTCGCTCAAAAGTCGGTCATAGGGTAACTCGACCGCGCTGATTTCGAAACTGAAATCGAAATTTCCGGAAAATTTCCGGATTTCGAGATATTCGATCCGGAAAATTCCGGATTTTGAAAAATTTTTCCGAAAGTGGTCGATATGGTACTCAAATGAAAGCGCTCGTCGTGCTGAGTAATTTTCATCATTACCGTATTTTCCGGAAATGCTTCTGGTGAAAGATATGGCAGAAAAATAAACAGAAAAACCAGTTGTGGGCAACACATTCTTGCAGTAGCGCTAGTTATTATTATTATTATTATTATTATTCTTCTTGTCCCCCCCCTATTAACTCAAGCTAGGCTCAACGCCCGGAGCTGAAATTTGGTGGGTATGTGGGGGTTGGTCCCAAACCTGGCCCATTTTAATTTCATCGCTCTAGACCCACCCAGTCGACCAGGGCAGGGAATTTAATTTTTTAAAATGGTTCTGGTTTAGAGGGGGGTTCTGGTTCTCTGGAAAGGCGATTCTCAAAAATGGTCGAAAACTTTTTCTCTCCGATTTGGTTGAAAAGCATGTCCTGGGGTAATTCGGGGACGCAGATTCCAAATCTGCAATCGAAACTTTTCTAGCTTTTGTTAATCTGGAGATATGGCCAAAGGTTACACTGCTGGAGACCACAAAAGTGAGCAAACTGCCCAGAAACGCCTAATATCTGTGTTTTTTGAACTCGTTAGTCAAGTTTAGCTGGTGTATTTGCTAGGATACCCTTTAAAAAGAAGTGTCAAATAACTTGCAGCGATATTTAATCGAAAATTCCTTATCCCAACTGCCTTTTAATGGGCAACCATCTTCTTCTGGAAGATGTCAAAAATGGTCGAAAAGTTTTTGTCTCCGATTTGGTGGAAAAGTCAGTCCTAGGGTAATTCGGGGACGCAGATTCCAAATCTGCAATTGAAATTTTTCTAGTTTTTGTGGATGTCGAGATATGGCCAAAAGTTACACTGTTGGAGACCGCAAAACTGAGCAAACTGCCCAGAAAAGCCTAATATTTGTGTTTTTTGAACTCATTACTCAAGTTTAGCCCGGTGGATTTGTTAGGACACCATTTAAAAAGAAGTGTAAAGTAACTTTTAGCAATATTTAGTACTCAACTCTACTGTCCTTTCAATGGCATCCATTTCTAGAAAAGTTCTTTATCCCAACTACTCTTTCAGAGGCAACCATTTCCCGAAAATCGAAAATCGAAAATTTTTTGTCTCCGAATTGGTTGCAAAGTCGGTCACAGGGTAATTCCAGGACGCCAATTCCAAATGTGCAATCGAAGTATTTCTTAGCTTGATGTCACTTTTTTTTCCGATTTTGAGCCCT
>JASAND010025439.1:0-64000 GCA_030248195.1 Trissonchulus latispiculum
CTAAATGAGATAAGATCCAATACTTAGAAGCGATTACGTTGGTTGTTATATGCATGGTATTTCGATCAGAGAGTGTCTTTTCAATTGGTGCCGAAAAGTGGTCTTACTTTGTGACCATGAGCCGTCAAAGACGACAAATCAGTCCCGATTCTCCTGTAAATGTGCCCGCTTTTGACTTGGACGCTTTCCTACGGTCACAAGCTGAGCGGGATGGTCGTCAGAGCCAGCTCGCGCATGACGAGCTGCGACAGCGCGAAGAGCGCATGCATCAGCAATTGCTTTCCTCCCAAGAAGAGGCAAACAGGCGTCAGCAAGAACTCTTAGCCGCTATGATGGATCATCAACGCCGATTCTTGGACCATCTGGCGCAAAATCAACCTCCACAAGTCCCAGCTTATCCCGATCGTCCTCACCCATATGTCACGGTAACCCTACCTTTACCTCGTTCCTTTCACGGCGACGAAGACAAAGACGGAATTGAATTCGACGACTGGGTTGCCCAGATCCGGGATTACGCTGATAAGAGTGGCCAGCCGCCACTTGAGGTGATGGACCGGGTTATCGAAGGGGTGGCTAGAGACAGTTTACGGTCTCTTGATCCTACTTTAAGAGACACGTTCGAAAACGCTGTTGAACATTTAAAACCTTTGGTTACCCCCATGACAACACCGGCGGCGTCAGCTGTTAAATTGTTAACTCTTCAGCAGGCTAAGGGTGAGTCTGTTGCTACTTTTCTTCAACGGTAGCGCAGGCTCTATGGCCGTGTGGGTGATCCGCTGGTTCTTGCTAAAGCGATTTGGTTACAAGGACTGCAGCCTGAACTAAAGGAGAAGATGCTTTCTACGATGGGCAGGGAAACCGAGAACTGGACTTTGTGTCAGTTACAGGAAAGAACTGTGACAACGGAGCAAGCCCTAAATCAAGCCAGAGAGTTGGCCGGATCTCTAAAGATGGTTGATACTGGTAAATCTGAGTTTGATGAAAAGGGTGAGTCGTTGTCTAAAGTTTCCCAGGGTGGCAAACCCAAATTTTCTGGTTCTTGTTTCACGTGTGGCAAGAAGGGACACTTGTCGTCGGATTGTTGGTTCAAATCCAAAGATCCGCCTGAAGGTCAAAAATCTCAAGGACAAAGGCTTCAGAGCAGGAAAACTACCGCACACGTTAGCAGCAATATCAGTACCACACGAGAGACGATGGGCCCACACGTTAGCAGCAATATCAGTACCACACGAGAGACGATGGGCCGCCCACAGCTGTCCGACATTGGAGCGACCATAAAGTTCGGTGGTGCTGAGTACAAAGGTGCTGTTGTAATAGATACCGGTGCAGATGTCAACTGCATGCCTCTGACACTGTACGAAGACCTGAAAGTTAAGGGTCTAGTCAAAGACTGTGACTACGAAATAAAAGCGGTGGGTCCGTGGGGTCCGGCAGAAAACTTACACGCGACGACAATGAGTGTCTCGGTAGGTTCGGATTCTCCCATAGAGACTGTGTTTGCTGTTGTGCATCACTGTGCAGATTCTTCTGGTGAGGAAGAAGTGCTGTTATCCAGGGAAACTGCTGGAAAGCTGGGAATAGCCACATTGGTATGGAATACCGGAGATGTAAAGCCAAGAATGGAATCTCGGGAGGTCAAGGAAGAAGTCGTGACGAGGCAGTGCCCCCGAATTGGTGCTGAAGTTCTCTCCTTGGAGGACGGTCAGACTACGGAGGCTAGGCTACTGGCAACGAAAGGGAGGGGCCGGAGCCAAAGAGCTGTCGTTTCCGTAGAAGGCGACGACCGCGACGTTCTTTTTGAGCCTCACCCTGACTTGGCAAAGCATCTGCCTGTTGGTGTTTTCCGTCCTTGCCATGGGATCCTGTCGCTGGCGTTCAAGGGATCGAAGCAACCGAAGGGTACCGTCCTGGGTACAGTGAAGAACCTTCGGCGGATCCCGGAACTCCCGGCGGATGTTGAAACCAAGGCGAGCAAGGTCAAAGATGTGCCCAGTGAATGTTCAGCAATGACGTTAACCGAAGACCAGAATCCTGGGTCCTCGGAAAGCCAAAGAACCGCTATCAAGTCTTTGCTTGAAGAGTTCGTCGGTTATCGCCACGCACGCAAAACGCAGAGACGCGTTTTCCTCTGGAAGGGGATAATGAAAAGACTGAAAGTATGGACTTAGAAGATAAAATAAAGAGACTCTGACTAAGACTAAATGAGATAAGATCCAATACTTAGAAGCGATTACGTTGGTTGTTATATGCATCGTATTTCGATCAGAGAGTGTCTTTTCAAAAAATTAATTAAAACATTAAAAAAGCGTTGCTGATTTTACAAAACTTTTATCCAAAATTTTACAACTCGTAAAAACTGTAAAACTAGATTTCCAAATAATAAGAAAAGCAAAACTTCTAAAACCATTTTTACAGTTATTAATAGTTGCAAAATTAATTTATTAACAAAACAATTACTAACAAACTAATCTAAAATTACCAGTTTTTATACACTTTTTAAACAGCTTTAAAAACAAGTGCAAAATAGTTTCTTTTTAACATGCAAATTAACATTAATTAAACAATTAAATAATAACTAAAATTAACTTGTAAAATTGTTTTCAGCATTTTACTTCCTACTTAACAACATTTCAACAGAGTTACTGCTTTGACCCTGTTAAATTTGCTGCATCATTTGGCTGGGATTCATTCAGAGGGGGGGAAATATTATAGCTGAAAGGGGGGAAAATATCACGGGGGGAAATATTATACCCTATAGGGGGGAAAATATCACGGGGGGAAAATATTATACGACACAGACCCGAAGCCCGAGTCAAGGCTCGAGCGGCCCGAACCGATTCACAGCCCGAACAGCCCGATCAGTCCGAGTGGCCCGAACCGATCCACGGCCCGAACGGCCCGATCAGCCCGAGTTGCTTCAGAACTTGGAAAAAGTACTCACCTTATTGGTTAATTATTAAAATGAAAAATTATTAAATTAGAACTAAATAAAGATTAAGTTAAAACTATATGAAAAATAAAAGAAGCTATTTTAACGATGTACAAATACTTACATGTTCAGAAATAAAACACTTTAAACATATATAGGTATATTTCGAAAATTTAAACTTTTATATTTGAATATTTTTAAATATATATTTATTTTATTTACAAATACTTAATGAATGCGGTGTTTTTTCAAAACTTAGTAGTCTACCTTTCTATTAATAAGTAATAGCAAGAGTAGATAATACATAAGAGTATGACAAGCGTCATACGCTATGTATTATAGGCCTGCTACATCCTCTATACGCTATCGGCTGACCCTCCCCATAATTTTTAATTGATTTGCCGCTGGTCTCCAAAAATTTGTCTTCCTTTGTGCGTATTATGGGTGCAAACACATGGGCAAAATCAGGGACTATAAATTTTGATATTATGCTGTGATTAGAGACGCACCGGGGCCGCCACTACCGGGCCGGGGCCGGGACCTCATCGTGGCCCTTACCGGAGCCCGGAAATGGGGGGTCCAAATCGAAAATTTTCAAAATATTTGCATAAATTTCAATATTTCATGTTTCATATTGAAATATTGCAATATTGAAATATTGAAATATTGCATATTTCAAAATAAATTCAAAATTTTGCAATACTTTCTGATATACAAACGTTACTATCGTTGTTTTCATTCTTATCGGTGGGAAAACAAACGATTTGTAGTTTGTAGCACTTTTTGACTTTCGAAATTTCCAAATTTTGGTCAAGTGTCAAAAATTGACAAAATTTTGCTAATTTTTGGCCCCGGTCGTGACCGGGGCCTGACCACCGGGGCCGGGACTTGACTACCGGGCCGGGTCCGGGGCCAGGCCCCGGTCCATCCCTAGCTGTGATTTTGTCCATAAAGCTAATTTTTTGTGTTTAATCAGAAATCAAAAATAAATCAAAAATCGGGATCTATGTTAGCATACTTACATGTTAAACTTGACGTTAGCCCAATTTATGTATGGGGTTTAAGCTTGTATTAGTTAGACATCTGCGTACAAACGGGAGCTCGATTCCCCCGTTTGGACCCCGTACATGTATAGGGGCAGGGTGAGGGGGTCTGAATTATGGGGGCGGGTAAAGGTTTACCCCAGGAGATATCTCCGTCCTGCCACAGGACACGGGGTGCCGGTGCTCATCCCCGGATTCTCAGCCGTAGAGCCAGGAGCGTCACCTCAAATGATGACTGCATCCGTGGAAGGGGGGCGACCCTTATACACAGACTCCTGCTACCTTCCCACCGTAGTGGTGGTACCCATTAACCGACCCGTTAAGGATGGTTAGCTGGGTTGGATAGAATCGAGAAAGCTTTGTGGCCTCCGGGGATCGAACCACCGACCGTAAGATCGGAAGTTCTGATCAGTGCCCTAGACCACTCGGCCATCCCGACACTCGGGGGGGGGGTCAGCCGATAGCGTGCAGAGGATGTATCAGGCCTATAATACATAGCGTATACATATGTAACGGTTTGTAAATGAGTGAGAATATGTAGAATTGGTATTTGTTCGAATTAGATAGGTTAGAATTACAGATTAGTCAGAATTAGATTAGTACGAATTAGGGATTGGTCAGAATGAGAGGTTAGCCTGAATTACTGATTAGTCCGAATGATAGATTTGTCAGAATTGTAGATTAGTGGGAATGGTAGATTACTCTGAATTGTAGATTTGTCAGAATTGTAGATTAGTCAGAAATATATTGATAGTATTGAATTCGTGATTAGTCGGAATTTAGATAGACGACAATATCGTCGAGTTTATTCGTCAAACTGACTGCCAACAGTAAATTGGAGCTTTCCTTTATACGTAACTTTAACCCCCTAAGGTTGATAATTAAAATCATTGTTAGGAATAAATAGAATTGAAAAGAGGTTAGTAAGTTGAAATGTGTGGGGTTGAAGTCTGGCACAATTAAAATACAAAAACGAGGGTTTCAATTTGGTAGATAATTACTAATCAAGTAGTCAAAATTAATTTCTAACCACTGTTAGCAGAATTCAAATAATAGCCGTTCCTAGCAGGTCTAAGGAAATACTTTTGGGAAATAGTGACTTAGGGCATAGCTGTGAAGCTGTAAGTTGCAGGTACAATTGGTTGCTACTATGTACAACCTTTAAGCTAATGAGACGCTGAAAACATCGAAAGAAATGCACATTTGCTCCAAAAGTTGGGATGTAGCTGCTGCTTAAATCTTCTCATTAATACATATTTCATGATTGACTTGATCGAAACCACTTATAGATTTCTTGATTTTATAATTAAAGTTCGCATTAAGTTGGATGTTCACCAATGAAACACAGATACTATGATTTAATGATAGTCCAGAAAAAGAAACAGTTTACTGCTAATTGTCAGATGAACAACTGGGACTACAATGGTTACAAGATTGTCACGATGCTACATTAGATTATCAAAGCTTTACGTACCATGGGTTTATAATACTACAACAGTACATTGTATTTGGAGATTTCCATATGCAGTATGAGCAATGAAATGACAGTTAAACCAGTGATGGCTTCGCTGAATAGTGAAAGATAACTTATTGACGAATTTAGATAAGATAAATTAAAGGCTAATATACATTTACATTCAATTGATCCGTTGTTGCAAAAACGAAGAAACAATGAAATTATGCATATCTTCAGATACAATTCAATAAGCATTATTCCTTAAATTACAAAAACAATTCTAAAATATACGTCAGTAGAAATCTTATATAAGAATACTTAAAAGTAACGTTAACCAAAGACAGTACGCTGTAATAAATTGATACATAATGATAATGATAACTAGAAATGGCAGTTACGATTGCGTACAATAGGATCAACGTTACTATAATGTTTCCTTGAATAAAAGAACAAATAATGTGACTATTTAGGACAAACTAAATAACTGCATAGGTGTCATGATTTTTATGACATGCTTAGTGCAGTCAGATAACAAGAGTAACAGAAACATGACAGTACATGGGTAATCATGAGTTAAGGTAACATTATTGCAAGTTTTGACAGCAATTGCTTTAAGGTGGTGATTCCTTTTGGGCACAAATTGTTAGTTGGCGGCTCAAACCAAGATGAAATTTGATGAAACCTTCCAAAATAAGTTCATTTGGTGTTCTAACACACTCCGCGCAATCCCGCTTCAAAATTTTGAGATTTCCGTTCAGGCCGGTTTTTGCCAATTTCTGACAGTTGAGCAACAGCTACATAGTTATGATTATTCTCATTTGAAAGATCTCGTTGAGGTCTACATTTTTGCTTTTGGAAGCAACTTTCTAGCTCTTCTCTAGTGTTAGATATAGCCGATTTTCTTATTTTGGCGTTGACAACTTGTCATTTTTTGCAGAAATCAAATAATCCACGATTTCTTGAGCTACACAAGCCGTAAAATTAAACTAAGGGTGTCGATTTGAAGGTCTCGTCGAGGCCGATTAACCGATGCATGATAATCTTCCAACTCCCATCCCGTGAGCTGCTATCATAAAAAATGTAGTTTTTGCAAAAACATGACCAAATTTTTTTCAGCGATTGTGGAGCATTTACTATGCAAGCTAGAGGGTTGCCACTTATTAGACGTGTTTTACACAAAAATACCCAGGGACCCTTTTTTAGTTACCCCGATTGCTGCTTTCTAGCGAAAGTGGCCGCTCGCTAAAGTTGAGAAAAGTAGGCAATATCCAGGTTGCGCAAACATTTTAGCTAATTTCTTCATAACGAAGAATGATTTCACGATATTTAAAAAAGGGTCCCCAGCTATTTGATAGTGGAATCGAATGATGTAGCCGATGCTTCACGAAAAAATTTACTTTAGTCTGCAAAAAATCTGGAAAATTAAAGTACTTCGAAAATCCAGTAAAATAGTTTCCGAGAACTAAAGTTAGTTTCGTTATATTTATTAGAAAGACCAAACGTTAAGCTCCATTTTGATATAAGAATGACTTCTTAACTCCAAGTCATGAATGAGTAATAAGGGTTCAAAGTTGATGTCACTAAAAGGAATCACCACCTTAAACCTACAATACTTTTAAGAGTATCATGGACGTCATTACATTGTTGCATTGGATAAAAAGGAGTTAATGGGACTATTTAGAATGAGTAAATTGCTTTAAAAGTGTCGTCGTTAAGTAGTTACTATTAATAGAAGATTTTGAGTATAATCGAATAACAGAACAGTTATATGCGAACGGATGGATATTCATTGTGTGTAATGACATTGTTGGACGTTTTGACAAATACTTTAAAATTTCCAGGGGTACAATTAAGATGGTGTATGTGCAAAAACTAACGAAAAAACTCTGTAGAGGCCTTGTACAAAATAAATACCTGTTCTATAGTCATGATGGAAAGTATATATATAGTTGAGCACAAACGACTGTTATTGTAAACATAAGACAAATATAATCAGGTAATATATGCAATTGGCAATCACAAACATTGGCATAGTATAAGCATAGTCAAAAAATGATAGTTTACATGACACAAAACACAATGCTTAACATACAGAAATCATGAAAACAAATCTTAATACAAAAATGGTTAGGTTATAAACATAGAGATAGCATAAATACAACTGTTCACACAAAACTGCTTAGGTAATCAGTATCATGCCTATTCAGAGTCTGAAATTAAGTCCATTAGTTGCTGAAAATGCTGCTGTTCGTCAATATCAGATGCTTTAATACAGCGGGAGAGCCCAAAGAATAGTTCCCAAGCAAACCAGGTTTGCAAACCAGGCGAAAGTCGATAAAGGGATGGGAGGGTACTGCGAAATAGAGCTTCTGGTCGGAGGCGATTAACCAAATCAGAGAATATGGAATTCTGGGAAATAATCGATAAGTGTTCATTATGATGAACATTCCCAGTTGATGACTACTTATCGCGACAGAAATTTGTGCTGCGTCACTGGTCAGAGAAGATCCGGAGGATACAGAAATGACATCATCCATACTGGATGATTCAACAGCGGAAAGGACAGTGATAGTGAAAGTTTTTCCAATGCAACTTTGGACTGTGTTCACGATGATCCAATTTCGCCATGATGGGATTTCGTTGGTCAGTATGTATTCAATGAATTTCACTTGCTGTTTGTGAAGTGAAAGGATTCCGAGGGTGAAGTTTCCATAGCCAGCGTATTCGTAGATTTCTTTGACAAGAAGCATTTCATTGACAATGATTAGAATCATATCAGCTTCTGCAAAGTTGACGGATGAATAACGCTCAGTGAGGTACTGTTGACCAACAGTGTGTATAATGGACACACTGCCTGCTGAGAAGGCTTCACGCATAAACACTGACTGAGCCTTGATATAGTTGAGGCGACGCTCGTGGACTTTTTCGGGATTGCCAAGCATGGCATGTGGTGGGTTGATGGTTTCGGTCCAGAGGCGGCTAGTTTCAGCTGTGCACCTGTAGCTGACTGGAAGGAATATATAACGGTCTTGAAAGTACGCACCACCTTTGGAGGAAGCAGCTTTGCTGCACAGAGCTAAGGCTGAAGATTTTCCATATACGGTCAACATAAACTCGTCGTCTTCTTGGACAAAGACTTCGCCTTGTTTTCCATCGCCAAATAGGATCATTTTCGGAGCTCGCATTGCAATACCTAAAAACTGTTCAATAGGTAGTAGAGAAGATTCATCAATCAGAAGGAAATCAGGAGAAAATTCTTTTGTATACACCTTATCCAACCATACGGATGCCAGATCTATGGTGGTGAATACAATTTTCTTTCCATGCAGAAGCTGTTGTGTCGAAGGCAAACTGCCATAGTCAGCCAGTGTAGGCACAGTGGAGATGACCATTCCGGAAGTGAGCCATTTGTTTGTGATGTGAGTTGATCGAGAATGACTAGTCCAGTAGAGGATGTCTGATGGTTGGATCACCGAGACATTTTCTTCGTTGAACAGTCGCTGATAGATCTTTTCGACGAGCTGGTCCAAAGCTTCATTTTGAACACAGCAGATTAATAGGGTTGGCTGGCTTTCAGTGTCAAGAAGTTTGGCAACAATCCAAGAGCAGAGGGTTGATTTTCCAGATCCAGGGACGCCTTCTATGAAGAGTTCATTTGTATTAGGATTGGTTATCTTTTCATAGATTTCTTCCGTCAAAGCTGCTGTTGATGGGATATTACAGGTGCAGAAGTCGGCTTCATTGGCTCCGCACAGTAGCTTAGATGAGACAGAACCGTCGTCATCGTCTGATGTGAGTAACGATGTCAGCAGATCTAGCAGGCGCTGTCCCCATTGTTGACAAGATTCAAAAGTCTTCGTCCAGCAGTACTTTCTGGTTTCGTAACGCTCCTTTAGGAGTGAGGATAAGTTCGGTAATGTCAATTGATAATTGAGGCTTTCCAGCTTCTGTTGGATGCAGTTTGGCTGTTCAAGAATGACACTGACAGCACAGATGAGAGTGCTGATATTTCGTTCTAGAGTTTTCAGATTGCCATGTTGACTGATTGAAAATGAATTGCGGAAATCTGCTTCAGAACGCAAGTGCTTCACTGAATGTTTGATATCATCGATTTCAGTGAAGGATAAGGTATACGTTTCATCGTTTTCATTCAGTGTTTCCATGGCCATTTCCGACAATTCGTAGTCGATGTTGCCATCACGTCCAGAAAATCTCAAGATCATAGAAGGCGGCATCTGTGTCGGTTTAAGCAGCTTTCCTGGCACATCAGTTCTCTTTTGCAAAATAGCGTAGTTGGAACAAACGTATATGACATAATAAGGGTACGATTGTAAACGCGCATTGCATGAAATGCGACAGGCACTGAGGGCAAGCAACCAGTCCAGAACATTTTCAGTCGAAATTTGTGGCCGGTAGAATCCTGATACGGTATCAGCATTTCTGCCACATGTGGTAAATGATTCTATCGACTGAACAGAAAAGTTCAGTTCCTTGTTGATGCGAAGATTGATGTTGTGAGGGTCGTAATGGAGTCTGGATTTGTGGGTTTGCCCCTTCCACGCAGCTTTGTTGGTTTCAGCAATTCTGAGGAGATGATGCTCCATTTCCACGGAGAGGGGCAAAATGTATCCGGAGTAGTTCCAGCGTAATGTCATAGGACAGTAGGTATCGTTGTCACTAGGTAAAGGTCTTCTTTCAGGTTCCGAATCTTCACGGTCATCACCATAGATTTCTCTAATTGCTTCACGCTCTGATTGGTCCAGTTCTTCTTGCGTTCCAAGGAAGATTTCTGCTTCTTCGAATTCTGAAGGGGCTCCAATGCCTTTGGGTCGTATCAATGTTGAATCAATTTTCAGGTATTTGTTGGATGATTCAGAAGAAGGATCAGTGGATTGGGATGATTTGTTCAAAATTAACCAGGAGATGGAACTGTATTTGATTGTCTGTATAGACAATGGGATGATAATACTGGCGTGGCAGAAGATTCTTCTCTCTTCAAATTCGGGCTCCTGTTGTTGCTGCTGTTTCTCTTGCTTTTGGCTAGGATTCTGTCGTATTTTAAGAATTGTGACGTTTAAGGTAATCTGAATCATTTGATTCCAAGTGCCAGCATGAAGCGGCCGCATAGTCAGGCTAATCGTTCCATCGGAAGACACTGGCCAGGATCCATCGGTTGAGTTTGGCACTGGCCATTGCAGTGTTGTTGGAAATGGGAGATCGGATGATTTCTGTTGATATATGTACGTAAGACTGACTTGTCCAATGTTGGCTTTGACGATCTTACTATCTTTGAACTTAGAAGACAGTTCATCATTGTTGAGGGACACACTAAGAGGAATTTCAATCGTAATTCTGTTGTTTTCCGGAACGATCAACGAGTCTCCATCAACGAGACAAGTGATTCCATTTAGAGTATTTAATTCGAACGGAACGATGGCCATAATGTTATTAGAAAAACTGTATCCAACAGGTATGGATTCAGTTGTCGGGAGAGGGACATCGATATAAGCGAGCTTAAAAGATGAATCTAGATCCGTCTGTACAGGAGATTTGTGATGGACTGTAGAAGGACCAAGCACAATTGATTCCAAGTAGGATAATGGGGGTGATGGATGCCAGGACTGGTATCTTGCCAATAAAGTTAGAGATGGAACAGTTTCAGGAATTTCTTCGTAAAAGTGAAGGACAGGGGAAAGTAGTACACGGCTCAGGTGTCTAGTGCTGTTCCAGTGGGAAATCTTTTCTTGCCCAATAGGAAGGGCAATTTGGCAAAACGGACAATAGGACTTTGGATAGTGCATAGCATTCTGCATATCCTTTTGTGACTGTGTTGAAGCTGACAACCACTGGTCCACATGGGCGATAGGGCTGTATTTCATATTACGTCTGGCTCCAGTAACAATCAGCTTAAGGAGTCGAAATATTAGCAATGCTGATTGCTGCTGTTCCTTAAATAGTTCAATTGTGGATTGTGACAACTCAGATAGATTATGGTTCTGAGCTGCATTCATGACGTCACCGGTGTATGTTTCAACATACATGAGGGTGGCGATGGAGGAGATCATATCCTTCGTGATGTTGAGAACAGCATAGGGTGGTTTTAGGAAAGGAGTGGGGAGAACTGACAATAGTTGTTGCACGCCGGTGTTATCATGCAGAAGCATGATTGGTTGCTGATGGGAAATGGGATAAGTCATATAGTTAATGTTGCTGCAAATATTCCACAGACGCAAGCGTTGGGCAATGCGCATTGTCAAAAGGAACTGCGCTTCGTAAGTAAGTATGTACCCATTTGCCGGGGAAACGTAGCGCTTAGTTTCTGAGAGTGGAAAAAGGGAGGGCATTGGATCGTGATCAGCATATTCGTAAATGATCTTACGAATTGCGGATACAGCATGATTGATTTGCTGTACAGTTCTGGATTGGCGTGGCGAATTGGCGTAGGCAAAGTTTGGGACAATAAAAATCAGTTTAGCGGACGGGCATATTTGGGAAATAGTACGTTGGAGAAGGATTATAGACTCGGTAACTTCAGTTAATGTCTCTAGACCAGCAGCAATGAATTTGGCATCGTTGAAGCCAAGATATAAGAGGACGTGAGATATAGAGTCCAGTGAAGTTCGAGCAGTGGCACGGATGGCGTCTTCGATCTTGTCTGTGTTTTTCAAGCACAAATCAGGAATTCCATCACTTGGGACTTTAGCATCATCAAAGAACCGTCGAAGGACGCTCTTGCAGCGGGACACATTTGTATCGCCAATTATGATGTATGTGGCCATTCTTGATAAACCTGCAAAAAATATAACTAAGTTATAGAACAGTGAGCGGTATATACTAGGAAAGTTACAAATAAAATAGTAATTCATGAAAAATACAAATTATCATAAAATCTAGGCAAACTACTTCCAAGAGAATGAGTGTCAGTACTCGCCAGGTAATATGGCAAGTGTTTTGACAAACACTTGATGTCGGAATTGCATTACGAATACAGTAGTGAATGTATGTTTACTCATAGTATGAACTACAACAAGTAATGCAATTGCATGAAATCCACTATTACATACTTACAGTACAATATAGATGCTGATGACAGCTTCCGAACGAAATAGAAATTAGTTCATAAATCTGTTTGTTGAGTCAACAAATCCAGTGAATGATGATAGCAGGTACGAGTTCCATTCGGAAAGAAGGCACTGAAATAAAAATACATATATATTGCATTGTTTTAGTCGTTACGTTTACATACAGGTGTTACATATTATTAAAGACAGAATGTTTGGAGAATGAAAACCGCGGATTTATGCAGGTGTACCGACTTTAATGTTAAAAGAAAACAATTCTCCTATGCTCATGAAATTAAAAAAATAATATTAGCATGTGCTAAAATTACCTTAACGCGAAATATAAATTAAAAAAGTAATGTAAGTCTATGGAATATGAAATTGTATGCTTACAGTAGGGTAGGGTATTGACAGCTGATGCCTCTTTGTAAACCAAATACAGATTTGATCACAAATCTGTTTGTTGAATCAACAAATCCAGTGAATGATGATAGCAGGTATGACTACTACTGGGAACGAAAGGACACTGAAATACAAATGCATAATGGACAATTTTAGTCTTCAATCTATGATACATTGTTACATATTGTTGAAGACAGAATGCTTGGAGAATGAAAACAACCGCGGATTTATGCAGGTGTGCTTGATGTTATTTAAGACAGAATGTGCATAGAAGGAAAACAGAGAAGCGAATTTACGCACATGGACAGTTTAATGGAAAAACATTCTCCTATGCTGATGAAAATAAAAAACTAATATTTCCATGACATAACATTACCTTTACACACAATATGAATTAAAAAGTAATGGAACTGTATCAAATATGAAATTGCATGCTTACAGCAGGGTATTGACAGTTGACCGGTCGTTTCCAAACCAAATACTGATTTGATCACAATTCTGTTTGTTGAATCAACAAATGCAGTCGATGATGATAGCAGATATTATTACCACTGGTAATGAAAGGATACTGAAATACAAATGCATAATGCGAAATTTTAGTGTTCACGTTGAGATACATGCGCTTGATGTTATTTAAGACAGAATGTGTATAGAATGAAAACAGAGACGCGAATTTATGCACATGGACAGAGTTTAATCAAAAAACTTTCTCCTATGCTGGTAAAAATAAAAAACTAATATTTCCATGACATAAAATTACCTTTACACAAAATATGAATTAAAAAAGTAATGGAACCGTATGAAATATGAAATACTGAAAGGATACTGAAACACAAATGCATATAGTCGGGGCGAGGAAAAAAAACCAGTGACAAAGAGGGGTAAAAAAACCACCCCCGTAGCGAAGTCAAGGTAGCAGATGGAGAGCCCTAGCATCTTTACACTACAAATGCATACCCAAAACATTGGTATGGGTCAAAGCAGTCGAGTCTGGTAGTGTTCCAAAGTTGACCTCTTCAAGTCACCTTCAAAAGCTAAAAATTTCGAATTTTTGCTAAGCCTGTTTCTAGAAACCTGTAAGGAAAACTTAGCTAGTCTTTTGCATAAAGGTACATATGGACCCCTCTATCGTTTGGTATAGACGGCAGCATCCTACCTTTCATCCAGGCTGAGTACTGACATGTAATTTTTCCCCGCCAAATTTGACCATGAGCGGGGAAAAAAACCACTACCCAATTTTTGAAAATTGTCCAATATGCAGTTCTGAGTAATTCTGATGGTCTTAAACGATAAATCGTGTTTGGTTTTGTGATTTTGGTTCAAAAAATACGCATCTAGAGCCTCAGATAGCTCATAAATCGAGAATGAAAATTTGCTGCATCATCGTGCCAGGTTTCATATGTTTTCAAGGCAAATTTTTCAAAAATTTGAAAAACTTAATGAAATTGCAATTTAATGCCAAAAATAGCTGAAATAGTGATAAACAATGACATTTGCAAGTGTTTTGGTATATTTATAACTGACTGGTGCCGTTTATGCGGCTATAGCAGGTTAGTTTTTGGGTTCCGACAGCCATTACAGAAAATGTACCTGACTATGTCAGATAAACAGCTTTTTACTGAAAATAAAGTGCAACATGCTGTTTAGAATGGCCGAAAATGTAGAAACAGCCTTTAAATATAGCTCAGCTGACTAATTGGTCATTTTTAGTACTGTGATTTTTCCCCGCAGGTGGTTTTTCCCCCGCCTTGGCGGATAAAAAAAGCCAGTGACGGAGTTTTTTTCTCCGGCAATACGAATGATTCAGAAACGCTAGATGCCCCACTGGATAGCCGGCACGCCGAACTATAATTTGCACCAGGCCAGAGATTTCTAGCGCTTATACAGAAAAAGTAGGAGCCTTTTTCCCCAGGCGGTTGTTTCTCCCCGTCCCGACTATAATGCGAAATTTTAGTGTTCACGTTGAGATACATGTGCTTGATGTTATTTAAGACAGAATGTGTATAGAATGAAAACTGAGACGCGAATTTATGCACATGGACAGAGTTTAATCGTAAAGCATTCTCCTATGCTGGTAAAAATAAAAAACTAATATTTCCATGACATAAAATTACCTTTACACAAAATATGAATTAAGAAGGTAATGGAACCGTATGAAATATGAACTTGCATGCTTACAGCAGGGTATTGACAGTTTACGGTCGTTTCCAAACCAAATACTGATTTGACTACAATTCTGTTTGTTGAATCAACAATCCAGGCGCAGATGACAGCAGTGTAATTGGAGATATAACTATCACTGGCAACGAAAGGAGACTGAAATACAAATAGATGGATTGCAGTTTGTTCGTGTTTAGTTGTAGTGGCTTCAAATAATTGAAGACAAAATGTTTGCAGAACGAAAAGAAAGACGCGGATTTATGTACACGACGAGCATATGATACATACGTATGTGCATCGTATGTACATACGATTGACTGTCTAGAGAGCTCGTTGACTGCCCGCAAATAGTTCGTTGTAGCTGAAGCTCAGGTTGAATATAAGTCAAAATCGAATGATGCAAAAGGTATCAACGGTAATTTTGATAAATTGTACATGATCAACATGAGTTAACAAACACTAGCAATATTTGGTTTAAGTTTTAACTTACAGCAGTATCTATGCTAAGCTGGAAGTCCACACTCAACACAGATTTATGATAGGAAAACTATAGTCCCTTAGAAATGACAGCGGATAACACAGCACTGATGACAGAAACAAATCCTGCTAAAACAAAACCAATCTATGTTGAAGTTCCTGAAACTCATTTAAACAATTACATGTACCCATTGAATGAGCTAGGCTGATGCTAGTGATGCATTGTGCATTGTGCGGGTGATGCTCATTCAGAAATAGTTTCTACGTTATGTATATACGTACATAAATTATGTACGAATTAAAGTAGCACTTACGCAAAGTTGCCATGAATACAAAATGTATTCTGTTGAAAAAACTAATGTATACATAAGAATTATAAAGTTGGATTGAAATAAGTTGTGATGTTGATAACATTTGTAGTGAAATTTTGCACTAGTACATGCTTTCTAGATATAACTACATACTACGACTACTTTAATAAGTACATTTGTTACACAAAAAAAATAAAAAATATAAATGTCCACGTACTTGCAAACTATAAATGTAAATGCAGGTTCTGGATTGAAACTGTCCACAGACTTATTAATACCGTCTGTTTTCAATGTGAATAACTGTAGGATTCGCCAAGCAACCTGACACTCACACGGGTGGTACTAAAAACAGAAGTCATAGTTATGTAATTATATTGAAAAACACTGTTAAGGATTTTGAATGGATAAATTCCATACCAGAAAGGAAGTTAATAAACGAAACATTTCAAGGAATGACTAAATATTCTGTAAAATGAGATAATTTTATGATTTTGATATTCAAAAAACAATGATGGGGTTGTCTACGCGTGATACAAACTGAAAAAATTGGATTTGACTGGAGGAATATCTCCGGAATATAGAACTCTGGTATGGATTCTGGGGCGACACTGCAAATGAATAGTCCCATGGGCCCACTCTCCTTCCCAAGAGGCTTTAAAAATATCAAAGGTAGGAAAGACAACAATCTTTAAGTTGTGCATAATTAGTATACAAATGTGTGCTTTGAACCGGAGAGAGACCATTTCACAATGAAGTCGTCAAAATAAGGTAGTTCTTAATGTTAACAGGATTGAAAAACTAGGTGTTTGTGGTAGGCGTATAGCCATGGGGTGAAAAAACCCACCCCCTTTTTGGGGGGGGGGGGGAAAAACCCACCCGCCTCCTGGGTCACGGGTTGGAGCTAGGAGCTCCAAAACATACCAGCAGAAAGCGCGACTCTTTCTAACCTATGTGTGCAAAGATCAGGTCATTTGGTTCACTCTTGCTCATTTTATGACATTTTGAAAATGATATAGCAAGCTTAACAAAAAAAAAATCACCCGAAATTTTAACAAAAAAAAAATCACCCCACCCTGAGTCACAGGAAAGTCGCAGAGACCCAATTTTTTGCATGGTGATAGCCACACATCTCGACATTACAGCCTGTGAGTTTGAGCCCCTAGGCCCTCTCCATGCGTTCAGGGCAGACCTTTAAGTGAGGGTACCCAAAAGTGACCTCAAAAACGTTCATGACCGAAGTTCGAATTTCGGCTGCTATTTGCTAAAGGAAAACTCTAGGCAACCCATATTGTGCATGTGACATGTCCTGACTGTGGGCTATCGATACATATATAGAAGTTCCCAGTCGGACCTCTGAGCCGTCCTGGGGTGGGTGATTTTTTTTTGTTAAAATTTTAACAAATAAAAAATCATTTTTGTTTCGTTACTGAAGTCAGAACAGCAGCTAGAGCAAAACTAACGTCAAAATCGAGCTCAGCGACCTCGAAAACCCTTATATACGTTGTTTTTGAGGTTACCTGACACTTCTGGGAGTCCAACCTGGTAACCAGCCAGGCCTGGACCGTCCGATGGTAAACGTGATCCCAGAAGTCAGTATTAGCCCATAGTTACCTAAAAACTAATGCCAGATTTGAATTCAGCGCCCTCGAAAACCCCCTAGGACATGTTTATAGCCACTTCGGACTGTCCAGTTGGTACCTGGAGGGTCCGGATGGGTCCGGCAGGGGTCACGTGACCGTGGGTCATACCCCAGCAACATACAAAATTCTGAGTTTCTCTGCCAAAATGCCTGGAAATAGGTTATAATCACTCACAAACACGAAAAAACAACGTTTTAGCCTTTAAAACGGCACTTTAGAGCCACCAGACTTCATACTGGACGCTGTCGGGGGCCATCAGTGACCACTAAGACTTCGGCGGGGTCAGTTGCCTTAGTTGGAGCACTAGGTTAGCGGTTTGGGGTTCTAAATACGTTATTTAGTGAGCTCTATCCAAAACTGATGAGAAAAAGTTGCTAGCTGCTCTCTGGGATCCGATCCGCCACTGATTTTTTTTTTGTTAACGGGTGATTTTTTATTTGTTAAACCTTTAACAAAAAAAAAATCACACATTTTCGTCCACTGATACTTACTGGTAGGCCGTAGAGCAACGAAACCGGGGTGGTTTTAAAGCTTAGCCCAAGACCTATCCATGGGTCCTCAAAGTAATCGATTTGGTTTAGTTTTGCGAAAGTTCCAGCCAAAAAACCGAATTTTGATTTTTTTTTGTTAAGCTTGCTATACCTACTTTTTGGTCCAACCTTCCAAAAATTTGGCAAAAGTTTGGACCGATGTAACTTTTGACTGGGTTGGGCTAGAAAAGTTTTGCAAATATCTGCAATGATGGCAAGTCTTCCTCTTTGCACACAGCAAAAATTAGACCGATCCGATGCACCGTTAGACTGGCACATTGCCAAACGTGGCGGGGAAAAAACCCACGTTGGGGGGAAAAAACCCACCCAAATTTTTTTGAAAAATTTTTTACCAGCTCAACTGGGAAACAATTCGGGACTGTAGTACGATATTATCGAGGACGCTGCGTCACCCTATGCTGTCAGATTTGGACAATTTTGAATACGTGGGTAGCTAGAGGCATAAAACACTAAAAGTGCAATTTCGCTGCTGGATGACCCAGCAGAGGTCTAATTGTGATTTTTAATAGCCAATTGTACGTAAAAAACCATTCTCTACACGTTAGAATAATAAGTTTTATCAAATTACATCGTTTTTAGCATTTTTCAAAAATTGCCCTATGTTTATGTGTTAAACTTTATGAAACCTGTCCATTTGATGCTGCATTTTCAATGGCACATGAGATCTCAAAAAAAGCTACCTAGGTCGGGTTTTTTGACTCATACTAACTAAAAAAGAGTTGTATTTTACACAGGAAGTGTCAGAATCGCGCTACGACAATTTTTAGGACCTGTGAGGGGTGGGTTTATTTTCCCCCCATTTGGGTTTTTCCCCCCATTGGGTTTTTCCCCCCGCTACTTTTTGCATTATACCGGCCTAACGGTACAACCTACAGAAGTGCAAATGGGCTTAAAAGAAAGTTCTAAGTACGCCAAGTACGATGGTATACTATATAGAGTTCTCAGCTAGCCCTTATAACAAAAAAGTTCCAGCCCAAATCCGAAAAAGTGGGTTTTTCCCCCCATGGCTATAAATATGTAGTTTCGGGAAATAGACAGACAGCTCGCAATTGGTAGGCTATACATAAGTTATAAATAAGTTTTTAGCAATTGCAAGCTATGCGTAATGGGACGAAGTTCGCTTAATCAAGACTTGAAAACGTCAAAATATCAATGTAGGTTTTGGAAATTTTTTACCTATCAGAAGCTAAACTAAGGTCTGACGTCTGACCAAAAAAATGTAGGGAGCGAAATTGTTTTGTTTATGCTGAATTACCGGTACATTTTTGCTGCAGCAATATATATATTTTCTGAACCGTCATGGCATGAACTTTCTCTTGGTTGAAAAAATTTTTTTTAAAAATTAAAATTCATCAAAAGCAGCCGATTTTTTAAGTTTGGAAAGATCAGTAGAAGTCAGGAACTAGCCGTTCGGTGTAAAATTAGCCCATGTCCCAAACATTTTAAATCCCGAATATCAGCGCATTTCGTCAAGAATTGCGATAGCATTCTATTTTTTCGATTTTCAAAAACCTTTGATCTTTGCCGCTTTTCCAAATTTGACTGGCTATTACTCGCGACTCACTCAATGCAAAAATTTTTTAATTGGATTTTCAGGACCGCTTGCGTGTTAGCTTTCATGTGATATATGTGGTTTTTCAAAATTTGAAAATCGATTGTTTCGAAAAATACCACTTTTTGACCCAAAATTTCGACAATGCGAATGCAGCAAAAGTGGGTAAAAATTACATTATCATAAAGTTTAATCTGAGCTGAATCCAACGATATAAAGTTTTCGTGGCTACGACTTATATTGCACCCGTAATGCATTTTTAAACAATTTCGCTTTTCACCCGGTTTTTGGCTAGTTTACACTATTTGCATCAAATCAATGCACAATATAGCACAACTTGTCAGAAATCAGCTGAAATAGGAAATTGTTTAAAAATTCGTTGCTGGGGTAATTTAAGCCGTAGCCACGAAACCTTTATATCGTTGGATTCAGCTCAGATTAAACTTTATGATAATGTAATTTTTACCCACTTTTGCTGCATTCGCATTGTCGAAATTTTGGGTCAAAATGTGGTATTTTTCGAAAAAATCGATTTTCAAATTTTGAAAAACCACATATATCACATGAAGGCTAACACGTAAGCGGTCCTGAAAATCCAATTAAAAATTTTTTGCATTGAGTGAGTCGCGAGTAATAGCCAGTCAAAGTTGGAAAAGCGGCAGAGATCAAAGGTTTTTGAAAATCGAAAAAATTGAATAACTATTGCAATTCTTGACGAAATGAGCTGATATTCGGTATTCAGAATGTTTGGGACATGGGCTAATTTTTCACCGAACGGCTAGTTCCTGACTTCTACTGATCTTTCAAAACTTAAAAAATCGGCTTCTTTTGATGAATTTTAATTTTTTAAAAAATTTTTTTCAACCAAAAGAAAGTACATGCCATGACGGTTCAGAAAATATATATATTGCTGCAGCAAAAATGTACCGGTAATTCAGCATATACAAAACAATTTCGCTCCCTACATTTTTTGGTCAGACTTTAGTTAAGTAGGTAATAGTTACTGTGCAAGTCCTAGCATGAACCCTGAGGATTTCATTTCCCAATGAAGTCGTCAAAATAACTCATTTCTAACTGTAAGCACGATTCAAACAACAGGTGTTCCTGGAAGGTTTATGCAGTTACTTCTAGGAACTATAGAGACAAACTGTAAGTATTGAGTTATACGTTGTAAATACTAGTTGTCGATCGTGTGACGAAGCGAACCAAGTGAAGACTTGCAAATGTTAAAGTGTAATTTTCGATAACCGTTGATTTTAGTACTTATTGTGGGGAAGTGAATGCCGGTTTTGGGAGTATTATTCTTGACCGCGAGAGGCGAGAGGCAACACCACTTAAATTGTGCCTCATGATTATAGAATGAGAAGGGGTTGAGGGTCGGGGGGGGGTAGGTGAGCCGTTAGCGTGCAGAGCATAGTTTTTGCTCTGATAACATAGAGCTTGCTGGCATACTCTTACAATTATGTACTCTTGCTTGTAACAAACAAGCGCATTCTAAGCTCTAACATCGTGTAAGTCATCGTTGAACTCCAAGGCTTGAGCAAATTAATCTTTCGAAATTTGCTGCAAATACCCGTACCAGCAGCACCTTAAACTGAAACTATTTCGGAAAGAGACCTGAAACTATTTTGTATAAGAAACTGAAATTAGTTTCAGTTTTTCCTTAAAACATGAAATTTTGAAAGGTCTCAGCTTCGACTCTGTTAATATGTTGCATAGCAGGCTGAAGAAACATCAAATTGAGCTGAAGGCTGGAAACCGTTATTGCAAAGTGAACTGAAAGTCCCACTGTTTTTTACATTCTCGACTGAAACTGATTTTGGTTCGCTAACTGAAATAATTTTGGACCCCGAATCAAACTAAAACAGTATTAGCAAACTCCTCCATTTACTTACGTATTAGGAGGCAAAATGCAAAAGCGGTACCTAAACCGTAAGCTCCTCAAAAGCAGTGGCGTAAACTGTGCATATGCAAATAAAATGCACAGAACTTCTGCTTGCGTGTTAAACCTATATGCGAACTCTGTGCAACGAACGGTAATAGGCGTAGGCCATACAGGGTTTTTTGGTTTTCGGATTTGCGTCAACCTTGCGTCCCGCTAAGTTTAAGTTGCATCCGGTTAAGAAACTTTGCGTCCAGGTAGAATTTTTGTTTTATCGTGTTTTCAGTGCGAAAAATTGTTTTATTTTTAAAAAAAATTTGATAATTCCTTTAGTGTAACACTATTTACACTATTTAGAAAGTTGATGCTGCTTAAAATGCACGATTACAAGGGTCCTTATAGAATATAGATGCGACCAACGTACACGGCGGGGGTCTGGAGGGCAGAGCCCCCCAGAAGTTGAAGAAGATTTTGCAATTCCAGAATAATCCGTAATGGAAATGTTTAAAAAGATTTTATTTGCACCTGTTGCATCTAGCGCAATACCTTGAGTAATTTTCAATATTTCAATGTTATAATATAGTTAAACTAATTAAAGTATCAAAATTTAATGAAATGTTTAGGAATAGCATTGAGAAAAAAGGTAGTAAAGGTCACTGTTTTTTGTGTTTTTTATTGTTTTCGCACTTTTTTTTTAAAAACACACAAAATTTTAAAAAAACACTAAAAAGCACAAAAAACACACTAAAAAGCACAGGTAAAATTTTGAAAAACAAACCCTGGTAAAGCTCATATATATATACATTCAGTTTCGAAAACTCTGAGAACTACTGAACCCTGAAAACAGCATTGGAAGTGAGCACAGGGAGCCCCCAGGAAGTTGGAGATTTTTTGCAATTACGGATTAAATCCGTAATGAAAATGTTTAAAAAGATTAATTTAGTGTCTGTAGCAGAGATGAAACCGGGTCATCGGGTCAGTTCGGGTCGCTATATGGACCGGGTCACGAGCTCTGACCCGGTATTTTTGATTGGGGGAATTTTTTACTGTTATAGCATATTTTTCAAATTTTTTGCCAGCTTTTACCAACTGAAAACTTCAATAAGAACTCAAAAACTAGCAAGCTAAGAAATAGCAATAGAACTTAATCGTGTAGTTTTTTAAATGCTTGTCGCTGTAGTGTCCTCATAATATTTGCAATGTCCTGTCGAGCTTAGATCTAGGTAAGAAACTACAATGATTGCGCTGAATCTTAACTAACTTTGTTTGATTCAAAAAGCCATGTAGTTTACTTCACTTCACATTGAGCGCGATGTCGTGCAAATATTTTCCGGTTTACTTACAATATTTACTTTTCAATTTTACTACTTTAATGAAACCGAAAATTTTGTCCGACATCTTATTTTAGACGCCAAAAATGTCCAAAAAGGTGAAAAACACTCATCACACCCCGATATAAGTATTTTTAATATTTCTAAGCTTAAACCCGAATTTTCAAAAATACCGGGTCACCGGGTCAGGGGCCGACCGGGTCAGCAAATAGTGACCCGGTTTCATCTCTGGTCTGTAGCATCTAACGCATTTCGTGTGTAATTTTCGATTTTATTGACATTTATTATTCCGATCATTAATGTTATAGATAAACTAATTACGGTTTTAAAAATTAATGAAATAGTTATTAAATTAATATCACCAAGAGTGTTAAACGAGTTAAAATTAACTCGCCGAGTTAAAATTTTTACTCTACGCTCATTCGCGAAAAGAGTTAAAAATTAACTCTTTTAACTCTACTCTTTTCGTGAATGACACGTGGAGTTAAAAACCTGCAGTTAAATTTAACTCTACCCTTTTCATGAATGGGTTAAACTTAACTCTTTTAACTCGCTCACGACATTTTACATTGAATTTTAACCCGCGTCTCAGCACGCGGGTTAAACGAGTTAAAATCTTCTATCCTTTACATTATTGCCACATTTTGCGCGCGTAATAAAGCTTTAAAAATGACAAGATAATTCAGTCAATGAAAGTGCAGCACATAATTTCATTGCATGGTTCATAATGCTTCAAAATTACTTAAGCATTTGCAACATTCTGCTGAATTATTTACGCAAAGTAACGAAATATGCTAAAAATATATCTAACAAAATGTTTTAAACATGCTGCATTTTTAGAAATAATAATTAAATAAAATTAATAAAGTTAAAATTATCATTATAAATAGGCTCTAAATTATTATTTGTAAGTTATTTAACAACACCTATAAATGCAAATTCGAAGGGTCTGTCTAAAAAGCGGAAGCGGAAATGAAAGCGGAAATTGGGTCTAGAAAGCGGAAATAAAAACGGAAACACGGTCTAAAAGGTGGAAACGGAATTTAGTCTAAAAAGCGGAATCTAAAATATGTCTAAAATGCGGAAACGGAAAATGGTCTAAAAAACGGAAGCGGAAACGTTTAGCCTGTTCCAGACATTTCTCTCGCTAGAAGGCGCTGTGTTACAATTCGGGCATCCAATGAAAAACCTTATTTCGTTGGCATTCTGACAGCAACGTGTTAAGCGCACACATGGGCATTGCCTACACGCAGCCTACACCAGTGTAGGCTGACTACACGACTACGCAAGCCAAGCTGCCAGGGACTACGCACGCGGCGAGCGGAGCGACCCGCGCGCTTCACAAATGACCACGCACTACCGGAGCTTTAGAAGGAGAGTATCAATTTTAACTTAATTTCACTTTAACTGAAACCTACGTAACCTAAACAAATACACGAGTACATATACATGTACCAGTCTCAAAGCTGAAATTCCACAACTTTTTTCGGAGCTCAATGTAGAGTTCCGCAAAAATTTTTGGCATTGAGTAGAAATTTTCAGTTATCTCTGATAATAAACAACACGTGTTTCAGATACTTTTTGCAGAAATTTTCAAAAATTTTCGGCGCGAAATTGCCTTCATTTTTACTAAATTCACCCATACGTATTTCAGCGTTTTAAAATTTTAAATATATAGCAACTCTTTTAACAGTTTCAAAAATGTTCGCGCCGTCGGAGCGAAATTTACTAGAATTTTTTGTTTAAATTGTATATTATACGCATATTTTGCGTTTCAAACCTTATATATTTCCACAAATTTTTCAACTTCTGAGGAGCTTCGGGGTCTTATCTCGATTACCCCCCCCAGTACTCAAAATCCTTAAAACTTGACCAAATGAGCTAAACTTTGGTGGGGGTATGTTTTCGACCACGCTGAGTTCAAATATCGCAAAATTCGATTTCGCGAAATTCTATTTTTTCGATTTCTAAGGGGGGACTAAGGGAAACCGAAAAATTTTTTGTCTTCGATTTTGCTGAAAAGACGTATATAGGTGTTTCCGGGGTCGCAGAACACGAATCAGGAGTCCGTTTTTCGTTTCAGCTTTTCGTTAGCTCAGTATAAGCTAACGATTTAAGCTTATTCTGAGCTAACGAAAAGCTGAAACAAAAAACGGACTTCAGATTCGTGTTCTGCGACCCCGGAAACCCCTATGTACGTCTTTTCAGCAAAATCGAAGGCAAATAATTTTTCGGTTTCCCTTAGTCCACCCTTAGCTGGCTTTTTCCTACAGGGGGGGGGTGGGCCCCCCCAGAAATTCGTTCCCCCCCAGACTTGGGTCGCCCCCCCAGGATTCGGGCCTTCCCCCCCAGAACTCTAAAATGCCCGGAAAAATATGGTTTTGAGGGTAAATTTTGAAAAATTTTTCCGGCTTCGCCGGATTTTTAGCCATTTTTAAGCATTTTTTATCTATTTTAAGCTTAAATTTACGTTAAAAATAGTCAATTTTTTAGCTCAGCAGCAAAAAATAGCTATTTTTAGACATTTTTTGAAAAATTTTTCTTCCCCCCCCCGAGAAATCCTAGCCCCCCAGACTTCCCCCTCCAGAAATTTTTGCCTAGGAAAAAGCCAGCTTAGAAATCGAAAAAATTGAATTTCGCGAAATCGAAAAATTTTGCGATATTTGAAGTCAGCGTGGTCGAAAACATACCCACACCAAATTTTAGCTCATTTGGTCAAGTTTTAAGGATTTTGAGTACTGGGGGGGTAATCGAGATAAGACCCGAGCTTCGATCCCCAGATCCCCAAATTTTTCTAAGGTCCGCGTCAGCCCACCGCCAAAAAGTTTTCTATATGCGCCACTGCATGTAGCGTGCAAATTGTAAATTTGTCCAAACTAATGATTTTTGCCGGCTTCAATTGACTACGCAAAGCTGTTGCCAGTATAGGCTGTGGAAATCCAGTCTGCCCATGCCTGGTTAAGCGTATACTAAACTTGCAGTGCTTTGATTAAAAGAAATAGGAAATTTCATGAATGAATAAAATGAATGTATATTAACTGGAAAAATATAAAGATGTCAAAATAAAAAAAATTAAGAAAACGATACGAAAGAATAAGAAAAAATATATATCTGGAACCTGTCCACAATTAAATAAATTTTTGGACATTTAATGGATAGGGATAAATTTATTAAGTTAAATTATTTTATTAAACATGTGAAACTAATCAAAAGAAATATCAGAAATCAAAATGGAATTGGAAAATTTTAATTTCTTCGCATTTAAAAATTTTATTGCAGGATATAAAATCAATCCATGAAAGAGTTTAAATGTAATATATCCGTTATGGAAAGATTATCCCAACTGGCCTTTTAACGGCAACCATTTCTCAACTTACATTCTTTTTAGTTTTTACCTAAGTCCAACTACAGTTTACTGGTGAAAATTGCTTTTTGGACAAACAGACCTCCTACACAGAACGATTATTCGATTCGAGTTCGATTTTAAGATTTTACCTGGAAATGGTTGAAAGGGGTGCTGGGATAATGAATTAGCAATCGTAACAGACCATGAAATCTGTCGATAAGGCTGGTTTGGTAGTAACTGAAACGCAGTCTGAAATGTGCATGAAATTTCTGATCCTAAAAGTGCAGGAAGCGTTTCACTCTGCCAGTTTTCTCAATTTCAGCAACGATTTTACGTAGTAACTATTTATGCAATTACTATTACAAATTCACTAAATATTTCAACATACACGACTTAGCTTTAAGCGTTTGGTTTTGATTCCACAAGAAAACTAGAAAGCAATTCTGTTTATTCACAAGTTTGACCAGTTTCCACTTGCTGTTACTCGTTTTGGACTCTGATTCCGTTTCCGCCTTTTAGACTTTTACCGTTTCCGCATTTTAGACCGTGTTTTCGCTTTTATTTCCATTTTTAGACCCCGATTCCGTTTCCTCCTTTTAGACCCGCTTTCCGTTTCCGTTTCCGCTTCCGCTTTTTAGACTGACCCAAATTTGAAGTATGTATGAGAGCTGACAACATGAAAAGCCGAATCAACGGGCCAATACAACTAACCGGAAGCTCAATTTTTTTCTCAAAAAGTGGATTAATTAATGCGCTAATTTTGCCATGAAAATTACTGTAAACTTTAAAAAATTTGAGTTTTTGACTTTTTGAAAGGACATCTAGACAAATGTTACGCGAACTTAGCTGCAACTGGTTATGTTCATCAGAATGACAGTACAGGATCAATTGTTATCCCAACTACGATTCTAAGGGCAACCATCTCAATTCAAATTTGAAATCTCTACTGAATTTTAATAAACAAACATTTTCTATTTAAGTTTGCTGCACCTAATTGACCAAAATTGTTCCAGCTTTTAGGAAAACCAAGCGAATCCTATTTTGCCGAAAATAATGTACAAAAGTTTTTTGGGCTCCGTCGTGGTCTCAGCAAACGAACATGATGCCTGTTTTTCGGCTCAACTAATTTGAATTAGCTCATTAGCACTTTATTGTAGGCTAAATTGCAAGCTGGCAAAAGAAACAACAAAAACCTAAAGTCTGACACAAAAATGTGTGTACAAAATCAGTAAGGCCTCCAGTGAACTAAATACACGTCGTAACCCCATAAAACCATATATTTTCGGAATCCTTGCAGCGAGACGAACATTTTTATAAAATTTAAATTTTTTTAAAAATTCAAAAATTTTAAAATATTGGTTTTTCGGGGAATTTTTTCGGACCGTTCAAGGTATTCAGCTCATTCATTCCGAAAAATTTTCCCATGCGAAGACGCATCGATTGACACAACAACGGAAAAAATCGGTTGAGAAATAAGCATTTTATTCTAAAAACTCGTTTTTCTATTTTCTTTGATATTTGCCGCTTTTTGCAGCTTTGACTGGTTGTTACTCACGACTCGCTCAACGGAAAATTTTTTCGATTAGATTTTCAGGACCGCCTAGGCGTCCGCTTTCACCTGATATATGTGGTATTTCAAATTTTGAAAGTAGATTTTTTTGAAAAATGCCACTTTTTGACCCAAAATTTCGGCAAAGCAAAATTAGCAAAAGTGAGTAAAAATAACATAATCATAAAGTTCAAGCTGAGCTGAATCCAACGATATAAAAGTTTTGTTGCTACGACGTATATTGCGTCAGCAGTGAATTTTTAAATAATATCCCTTATTTCAGCTGGTTTTTGCTAGTTTACACTGATTCAGTCAAATCACATCAAAGAGAGCCAAAAACCAGCTGAAATAAGGGATATTGTTTGAAAAATCATTGTGTACGCAATATAAGTCGTAGCCACGAAAACTTTATATTGTTGTATTCAGCTCAAATTGAACTTTATGATTACGTATTTGTACTCACTTTTGCTGAAATCGCTTTGCCGAAACTTTTGGTCAAAAAGTGGTATTTTTCAAAAAAATCTACTTTCAAAATTTGAAATATATACCACATATATCAGGTGAAAGCGGACGCCTAGGCGGTCCTGAAAATCTAATCGAAAAAGTTTTCCGTTGAGCGAGTCGTGAGTAACAACCAGTCAAAGCTGCAAAAAGCGGCAAACATCAAAGAAAATGGAAAAACGAGTTTTTAGAATAAAATGCTTATTTCTCAACCGATTTTTTCCGTTCTTGTGTCAATCGATGCGTCTTCGGATGGGAAAATTTTTCGGAATGAGCTGAATACCTTGAACGGTCCGAAAAATTCCCCGAAAAACCAATATTTTAAAATTTTTGAATCTTTTAAAAAATTTAAATTTTATAAAAATGTTCGTCTCGCTGCAAGGATTCCGAAAATATATTGTTTTATGGGGTTACGACGTAATATTTAGTTCACTGGATGCCTTACAGATTTTGTACACACATTTTTGTGTCAGACTTTAGACCGAAACACTGTCTTTAGATTGCTTTTCAGCGAACTCTGAAAATATACAGCTTTTCATGAAAATCGTAAAAAATCTTTGGTTGGCTCCCCTTCAATTGCAGTTTTACCCATGTCGTTAACCCCTTAAGAGCTTAAACTTTAAAACTTTGCTGCAGATTGGTCAATAATTTGTTGAGATGGATAACATGCTAAATTTCAGCTAAATCGGTTAAAAACTGCAAATTACACACAGGAATACGCCCGGGATTGCCCTAATACAGGATGACGCTGCTTAGAAGATGTAATAAATGTCTATTAATGAAATGAGTAAATATCGTCTTATTTTATTTAAAATTTTCCAAACGTTGGGAAGTTTTTAAAATTCTCAAATGGTGACATTGCGTAAGCAAAAATTATAATCTTTTTAACTCTTTTCACGTATGCAGAGAGTTAATTTTAACTCTCCCAGTTTTAACTCTTTTAACTCTTTTCGCGAATGCACAGAGCTAATTTTAACTCTGCCAGTTTTAACTCATTTAACTCATTGATTTTTAACCCTGCAGAGTTAAGAGTTAAAAACAGACAGAGTTAAATTTAACCCTGCGCATTCATGAAAAGGGTTAAAAGAGTTAATTTTAACTCTACTCTTCTCTACTCTACTCCACCCATTCGCGAAAAGGCCCTAAGAAGAAAGGTAGTAAATATGGAAGCATAAATTCCATTTTCAAAACCCTGAGAATTAATGATTCCTGAAAGGACTCCCCATTTCACTATTAACGCTAGTAGTTGCAATAAATTCATCGTGAAATGCACGTGCCTTTTGTATTTGAAAATTTTAGAAAAACTGGCAGTCTTGCATTATATAATTCAAATTGCCTTTTGTGTATTTTTACAAAAAAAGTTTTTTAGAAGAACCAAAAAATTTGGATATTCTGCTCCTGCTACAGTTACAAATTTGTTAATTTCGGGGTTTTACTTTACTACTAATGTTGATAATGCCTGACGGGTTGAATGAGAACAATATAAATGTTCACGATTATGCATCTTGTAAGATCTATATATATTGAAGTGAAATTTATGAGTTCGAAAAGATTTTATGGATGCAGGTGGACCACAACTTAAAAGTGAATTTTCTCCCGAAATAATGTTGCGTCTAGCTTGCGTCCAGTTAAAATTTCATTGTGTCCGGATAAGAAACTTTGCGTCCAGACACACATCTGGACGCAAAAAACCCTGGACCAGAACAATACATTTCCCTGGCTACATATTTGTTATGCAAAAACCATAGTTGCCACAGCTACAGATACATAGAATTATAAAACCGAAATACATTCTCTTTTCAATTCTAAAATATAATTTACAGAAGCGTTGGCCTAGTAAAGAACAATAGAAATGTTTACTAGTAAATAAACGAAGACGAAACAAGCTTAATACCCACATAGTCAAAGCACAAGACCCATAACATACATTATTTAATTAAAAATTAATGCCTAACTTAACACAATAGCATACCATTTAACAGCCGTTACTGATAATTTCCATCAACAATGACGTGAAATTAAATTAGACCTGAAAAATGCAACTAAAAACAGCACTCTGGAGTGCGTAACTGACAATCAACGACGATTTAAATTTATAGCTTTAAACTCGTAAATACTTATTGTGATAATAAGGAACAATTCTAGCTCTGTAATAATGAATAAATAACAAGGTCGGTCGGACAAACCCGGTTTACCAATAATTACCCCTTTCTTTAGTACTAAACCAACAGACAGATTATGTACAAACCCTATACAATAGTTGATCAGTCACAGAATCGAATAATTAATGCATTATTAATTATTATACTATTTACTGAGCTTATCACAAATAGAAGAATGCTATGGCTGTTCCACTAAAGTTTTCTATTGGACAATATAAATGCATTGTTGTTACGTAACAGCACCCGCCAGCAAAGACTCCCGATTGTAACAGGAAAAACTATTTTCCGAAGGAAACGGGATCAAACGTAACTCAAATAATTTTCCAGAACAATCTTCCACAGAACCAGGATATTATTAAGATGCTAATAGAGGCCCTTCCACCACTATGCTAGGCAGAAAGAATCAAGGAGAAAAATGGAAAAACTACAAAATTCTTCTATAGAAATTTCATCGACCTCTAACGAAAAAATTAAAGTAAGAAGAGAAATTATTGGTCTACACATTCGGCAAAATTTTAGGGTGCAGTTGTTCCCCATCCACCAGAAAACCCTGAATAAACCATAAGGTTAGACAGACATGCTAGCATAGAAAATAAGGCCTAGTTTAAAGCACCGTCCAAAGTTAAGTGTATAAAATTTGCTTCGCCGGAAGCCACCAGTAAACAAAATGATCACAAGGCTTCCTACTGTGTTCAGTCTGTTCCTTTGAGATGCTCTTAAATTAGGTGACACATTCAAGCATTCACAGCGTTCAAGTCAACTGGAACAAAGCAACAATTCACAGGAGAATTAAAGGGTGTCGGTGGGTCATGGTGGACTTCTGGAGATCAATCACAGAATTTCAGCCCACTGGTTTTCTTCCAGAAAGTGATC
This sequence comes from Trissonchulus latispiculum, assembly GCA_030248195.1. Classification (NCBI taxonomy): domain Eukaryota; kingdom Metazoa; phylum Nematoda; class Enoplea; order Enoplida; family Ironidae; genus Trissonchulus; species Trissonchulus latispiculum. Next base: position 31,227 of record JASAND010025439.1, read on the forward strand.
TATCACTTCTTTCATGACAAGATTGGGAATCAACTGGTCAGCGGTGAGACTAGTTCGAGTGACTGGATCAAAGTGGCCAACCCGCTGAAGATGCTCCATAATGTCCTAGACGAAAGAAATATGCTACAAGATAAGCACCAAATCTAGCACAACGAAACCCTAAATAGCACACGAACTTATCATCATGGCCAAACTAAAACACGTGATTAGAAATAAATTAGATAAGCAAACAATTAGATTAAAGCAATTAATTTATAATGAATCCAGGAAACTGAACATCCCGTGACCAGTAGACCGCGCAGGTAACACCCACCACTGTATTATATAACAATGCTGGGATTCACTATTTTTGCTAAAAGCTACCTGTAAAACGAATCGCTGGCTTACGTTAAGGATCTCTTTTACCTTCCAGCCTTAACTTTCGATTTTTTGACCAATAACTTTGAGATTTTGAATGAGAAAGCACTGGAGCATTCAACAATCTTCAAATTTTAAAAAACCATAAGTGTCAAGTTTGTACGAGTAAAGTAATAGTAAAAGCTTTTGTCCCAGATTCTGCTGAAAAGTTGCCGATGATGTGGCTTTCTGGGCCTCAGAAAACAGTACATAAAACCTTTTAGCAAAATCGGAAAATGGTCAAAAAATCAATGATTAGGCCAGGGGGCAAAGTGCATCTTTCGTTAAGATTTACAACAGAAAAATCCTAGGTTTGGGTATAAAACTGTACTTTAACCAACATTCCTTCCACTAGTGATAGCCAAGTTGGCCAAAATATGGGCAAGTGGAATTTGACCAGCCTGCCAGCTACGAATATATACCACTAGGATGATAAATGGGAGGTCACACTGGCTTACGCATAATTAATTGGAGGGTCCTCGAATGGGACAACTATCTAATGAAAGGTGTCACTCCCCCTGTAAAAGTATATACATACCTAAGCAAGTCACAAATGAAAATTTGCAAACGCTTGCATTAGAACATTCCTGCAATCTTCTCATCCTGAGGAAAAAATAAGACCAGAAATACATCCAACTAATAAAGGTGCAATAATTATAATTACCTTTCGGTCATAAGTGATGCCAGACGGAGTGATTACAGGATCCTTTAGCAATTCAAAACTTATTCTACCGCAAAGGTAATCAGGAATATCACGTTTCTTTCGGCGATCGTCAATCTAAAATTTTAAATTATGATAAGTTTATATATAGACTTTTCTGTAAGCATTAGAAGATGGAGAAACAGCGAAGATTAACTTGATACTAGCATACGTACCCAGTTTAGGGTAACAAGGTGTTGTAAAATTACTTCCACCAGAATGAAGTGTCTAAATAAAGGTATATATATTTTTTACAAGCAGGGGGAGGGGGCCCGAAAATAGCTTTCCCTTGAAATGGCCCCTTCCTGGAATTGTTTGCTCCCACGGTAATTTTTTAGATGCCCAAACTTTTGCCATGTCAATTTGTTATCGATAGCGTATTTTCTACTCAAAGTTATCATATCTACTGTGTTTTATGCAGAAAAAGCATGAAGCGCATCCGAATTTTCGCAGATAATATTTTAAGAATTTTCTCGGCCCTTTGTAGTGAAAATAATTAAACATTTGAAAAACTATGCTATTGCAAAAAATTTTCCAACTTCAGGGAGGGTGCGCCCTGAAACATTTCCCGCTGGGGGCCACATCACCTACCCCCCGTTACGAAATAGTACACGTTGGCAGCGATTATACGTATACAATTGTGTATTAAGTCTTTTGTACTAAATTATTAAATTAAATAAATAAACTAAACTAACTTGTACCTGTTTAAAAATATCATTAACTTGTTCAAGCCGAGAACTACATTGAGACGTCAACTCGTCTAATTCTTCTTGAGTAGGTGGATCGTCATCTTGCTACAAACACACAATTTCCAATATTCTTGAACTAACATCACTACAACAATACGTATCTACGTGGAACTCATGAACATTTTCAAAATTTACTTGGAAACAGGTATTATACAAAGGGGGAGCATCCCCTCGAAATTGGCCTCCTCCCCGTAATCGCCCCTGTCGTGAGTTTTGTACCACCACCCAAAGTTTTTCGGTACATGGTTTTTGTAAAAAACCTGTGTATTTATACAGTCGCGCCTAAATGTACACAGTAAAATTTAAATTTACACAACAGAATACTACACACAGCCAAAGTTTAGAAAATTTTTGCAAAAGTACTCGGAAAAGTAGATTTCAAGATCAAGATTTTGATTTTTGAAAAAGCTTTAGCTTTTAGCCCCAAGCCCCCGCTATAATTTTACACAGTAAAATTTAAATTTACACGGGGGGAATGCAAAAATACGGAGGAATGCAAAATTTATTCGGGAGGTCTGGTCTGGGGGCGGAGCTCCCCAGAAGCTGAGAACTTTTTCTATTTCGTGACCATCGTGGAATTTTTGCAGAGTATTCGTTGAAATTACAATAATTTTTAAGGCGCAGTGCCGCGTGTTCATGCAAAACGTGGTCGAAGTACACCAAATAGAGTAATTGGTACTCGTTTTTAAGCGCGAAACACGTATTATAACGGTACAATACACTTACAATTTTTTGAAAAATGGGCGTTTTGCACATAGCAGGAAAAAATTCCTGGGGGGGCAACACAATTTCGGAGTCCCCCCCTGGCTACGCGCCTGGATCCAAGCCCAAATATAAATAGACACGGAAGTTTAAATTTACACAGTCCCGATTTCGATACAAACCCCTGTTTGGATGCCTAAATTTTGCCAAAATAGGCTAAATGTGAAAACTTAATCTGGCGTAGCCGGAGATTTTTAGTAAAAATATTTAGTTTAATAGCCAACTTCAGGTATTCTCGACATCGTTTTGCGTTCTTACATGTAAAATACGTCAAAACTATATACGTAAACTATGTATGTAATTTTGGCTTTCTTGCAAAGATTGTCCCTCTCCTAGTAAAATCCCTAAAAATACCCTGGGTATGCGTCCACATCCAAGTAATAATATGGATAGCGTACCTCAAATAAATGGTTACTTTTTTATAGACTGGAACGGGTGGCACGACTATGGAATGCTTTCAGTCTATAAATGCTATCTAGCTTCTCACTGTTTGAGTATGCGAGTACCATTTACCAACATAGAAAGAGAACCTGGTTTTTCCTTCCGGGGGGGGGGTGGAGGCCTCCACCATAAATCGGTCCTACCCCAGACTTGGGTTATCTTTCAAGTATATACTTCTCGAAACAATTTTCGCCCCCCCCCCCAGAAATCTGTGGCCCCCAAACTCCACCCTTTAGGAAACTTTGCCTAGGAAAAAGCCAGAGAACAATACGTATAAACAAACATACATAATTATGTATACATATAGGTATGTTAGTAACTTTTGAAGTTAGTAAGTTAGTAAAACAGTTATATACTAACTTCTATATATATACGTAATATATATATAGTCAGGGCGGGGAAAAAACACATATACGGAACTAAGGCTGTAACTTTTCTGTCTTAAGGCTGAGAGAGCTTGCGTTTGTACCATGGTGTATATCGCTCCTAGTTCTATCGATTCATGTATAGAAATCCGCTTGATCCCTTGTACATCAGTAGCAATACTCGATTTTGTCTGTGTTTTTTCTCCCCGCAATTTGGGGAAAAAAACACACCGGCGGGGAAAAAACACGGTGCTAAAAATGATCCTGGATGTTCCGCGGGACACTAATTGTTACATATTAAAGGTTGTTTGTACATTTTTGGCCATGCTAAATAACATAGTGCACTTTGTTTCCAGTAGAAAGTTGCTTATCGGACATAGTCAGATGCATTTTATGTCAAGGCACCTGAACCCATGAAATGATCGCAAATCGCAGCAAAAGCGGCACCAGACAACTGTAAATATACCAAAACACTTGCAAATGTCATTGTTTATCATTATTTAAGTTAGTTTTGGCGTTAAATTGCAATTTCATTAAGTTTTTTAAGATTTTTAAAAATTTGCCTTGTAAACATATGAAACCTGGCACGATGATGCAGCAAATTTTAATCTTTAATTTATGAGCTATTAGAGGGTCTAAATGCATGTTTTTTGAACCAGAATTACAAAACAAGACCCGCTTTATCGTTTAAGAGCATCAGAATTGCTCAGAACTACATATTGCACTAGTTATAAAAATTGGGTGGTGTGTTTTTTTCCCCGCTGAGGGGTCCAAATGGGCGGGGAGAAAAAACACACCCAGTACTCAGCCTGCATAAAAGGTAGGAGGCTGCCGTCTATACCAAACGCTAGAGGGGGTCCATATATACCCATATGCCAAAGACTAGCTAAGTTTTCCTTATAGGTGTCTAGAAATAAGCTTAGCAAAATTTAAAATTTCTTAGGTTTTAGAGGTGTTTTAAGGGGTCAACTTTGGAACACTGTCAGAATAGACCGCTTTGGTCCATACCAACCTTATGGGTATGGTTTTACTATAAAAAGATAGAGCTTTCATTTGCGCTATATTAGGTCTCTATATCTGCTACCTTGAGTTCTCTGGGTGGATGTGTTTTTTCTCCCCATCTTTTCGGGTGTGTTTTTTCCCCGCCCTGACTATATATATACAAGTAGGAAAAATGCTCCTTGCAGTCGCATGAAAAAGTTAATATGAGCTATGATGGTTTAAAATTATTAATTTTGCTAAAATGGAATATATTGAAGCCTTGGCGTAAACCTATGCTATTTCAAAGATTAGTGCACTGTTGCATAATTAGATGTCAGTTTTAGCTCAACTATTGCTTAAATTGTAGGCAATAAGCTTTTCGCTGTTTGTTTTGTATATAAATATAGTGCAGAGTGCAACAAAAATATTAAAAAATTATGGATGGAACAAATAGAAGGGTTTTTAATTATTTGAAGAAATGTCATTATATAAATTTGAAAATGCAGATGAAGCTAGCCAAAAAAGAGAAATGCCGCTAGAAGAATTTAAGTTTAATTCAATTTTTTTGAAACTTGTGAAAAATACTTTACTGTTCTTATATGTTTAATGGTAAAAGGTTATATATTGCTATCAGCGACAAAAGATCTGCAGAAAAGTGCAAAGATTTACCTTTTACTCAGAAAACTCTAATAATACGTAAAGTAATTATTTAGTTATTAATTACTAGTTCAGGTCACCCAAAATTTAAAACTTGATATTCCAAACAAGTCCAATTTTCGAAGCTGATGCTATCTAAATTCATAGCCAGATACAGCCAAATCTTATAGTATATAATTACGGGAACAGTAATTTTCAGAAAAATTATTTTAATTTATCTATTGACTACAAAGAGAATAAAAGCTCGTTATATTCGCGACAATTTTTTTATATTTTGTTTTGAAAATGCTGAAACTTTTCTTGGAGCTCTAGTAAAGTCGTATATAATTTCTAATTATGACTAGAAATTGTCAGGCAACTCAGATAAAAACTAAACATGTTTCTGGCTTATTTTGCCGAAAGCTCGCTCGCAGGCATTTCGTGGAATCAATTTCTACCAATTTATTTCAATTAATTTAATATTCAGTTTAACTATAAGAAATTAATTTTTATTTGCTAGCCAGTAAATATCCTTTAGAAGTCAAATTGCATTCGATTAAGTCATTCATCGATATTCGATTTAATAAAGTAGACAAAATAAAACCTTTTGTCGAGCATGTGCTCGAATAATCATAAACATATATATATATAGAGAATATGTTCATAATTTATTCATAACGTGTATATATAATTAATGTTTTAAATTTTATGTAATTACAAAAAGTTTAACTATACGTATAATAAGACAAAATTCTCATAATAAATTGCAAGTTTCGTATTCGTGCATTGAAATATATAATATACAAAATACAATTTTAGAAAGCTATTACAATGTTGTAGTAGCTACAAAAAAGCGAAAAATCGTGAAAAAATTGTCCAAAACGTCAGAAAAAATTTTCGATTTTTGTAGTGTTAAAGAGCTGGTTCCGATTCCGAAGTTCCGGTTCCGGTTCCGGTCGATTTTATATATGGGGGGGAAGAAAAAAAAATGCATTGGTGTTTGGGGGAGGGGGTGGGGGTTTAAAGCCAGTTCCGGTTCCGGTTCCGGTTTTTTGGAGTTCCGGTCGATCCCTAATATATATATATGGGGGGGGGCGGGCGCGGGGTGGGGTGGGGGAGAAAGATGTGGTTCCGGGGGTAGGGGGGGGTGTTGAATAGGAGATATTAGAACATATATAACGTTGGCCACTTTTTTATTTAGATCCTGTACCGTTCATGCGGTCGGTCCAAATGGCCATTTACGGAAAAGATTCTAACTCACAACTCCACAGAAAAAAAGTCAAAAATAGGCCTAAATTTGCTGTGTTGGGCCATATAGTGGGACGCATAGAAGGGTTATCGGGGGGTCACTGAACACGATGAGCATAGTCACAGCTCTGTGCGGTGCTGCTATCGTGCTGTACTATTATGCAGGAACCATGGGACGCTGTCTGCGGATTTACTGTAAATGGTAAACATATGAAACTTGGTCACAATTATGTCTGTAGTAAGGTGGAACTGTAGCTATGTTAGTTGGTGCACTTTCTAGATTCCATCGTGCTGTATGTGCTGTCGCAAACACAGCACCGTCGATAACAAGTTTTTGATTCGTCACTGGTATTTGAAATTAGGTATACAGATAGTTTAGGACATGACAAACTATTATAGATACGTTTCGTATACTTATTACGATGTTACTATGTGGTTGCGTTGCTGTAGAGTGCTGTTGAAGTATAGCACGGCCTATAAGTACCTACGGATAAGTTTGAATCGTCCGAAATTTTGCACACAAGTGCTGCACAGCATTGCAAATCATTTTGTAAGAGTTTCCTTCAGCGATAGTAAAGTTTGCATCTGCTTGGGTTGCAGTGGGTACTGGATGTTGGATTTCTGTCCAAATAGAAAAAAGGAAGAACTTGTAACTTTTGAAACTTTTTTTCTGTACTTCCGGTTGACGATTAATGATTGTCGGAATTTTTAAAGTTTGTTTAACACAGCTTTAACGTTTTTGCTTTTTACTGACAAACTTAAAAATGAAATAGAAGAAGAATAAAACTGCTGTGGTGGAGCGTGGAGCATGAAAAATGCAGTATAGGTTATATTAGGTTGTAAATGGACAGAGGACTAGGTTTTAAAACGTTAATATGGAGGGGCAGGTTGTATATGCCAGAAGGGTTAGGTTAAAAGAGCACTAATATGAACCAGCTTCGCTGAACAATCCATATTCGCGGTCACTCATGCTCCACTCCATCAGACATACGAGTAAGATCTGTATTCTTCAGTTTTCAAACCAAGCGGAACGATTTTGAAATATTAAGGCTTATTTCAAATAAACAATGGAGTTGTGGTACAAAGGTGTTCAAGGTGTTTTTTCTTTAAGTGTTAGCGCAGAATCTTGTATTAAGTTTATACTAAAAGCAGTTGACATTATGTACGTGTAGGTATTACTAAATTGTATAATAATGAGCACGACCACATACTTGCAGGGCATGCTGACAAATTGTACAATTATCTGAAGAACTGGCAATAGCAATATATAGCAAGCAGCAGTTGATTTCTGGACAGTTTTCGCGAATATGGATTGTTCAGCGAAGCTGATCCATATTAGTGCGCTGTTAATGTAGTCCTCCTGACATTTACAACCTGCCCCTCCCATATTAAAGTTTTAAAACCTAGTCTTCAGTCCGCTTAAAACCGCAGAGTTACTCATATTGCATTTTTTATGCTCCAGCGGAGCATTTGTTTTCTTCTATATCATAGGGGTCGCGGCAGCGACCCCAATAATATGTGCGAAAAGTGGCTGCAGACAGTGTAACATAAGCTGCGCAGAAGCTGCGCAAAATCCTGCGGAGATTCTGAGTAGATTTCATGCGCAAATTGTAGAGCACAAAGAGTTTAGTATGTCTGTGAAGTTTCAACCCCGTTCCCAGGGTTTTCTTTTTCAAAATCGGACCTGTGTAAATCTTGTGTAAATTTAAATTTCAGTGTGTATTTTTGTTTGAAGCTGTGTAAAATCTAAAAGTGTTGTTTTTGAGATATAATACGAAATAAAATAAATTTAAGCGTTTTTTATTGCAACAATGTTATTTTCGGATCATTCAATCAAAAGTTCTGGCAACTGCACTTGTGTAACGTCCGTGGGGGACACGTCCGTGTAACGCAGAAGAACCCACGCGGGGGGTCTGGGGGCGGAGTCCCCCAGACGCTGAGGAAATTTTGTAAATTGTAATAAAATTCGCAATGGAAAAGTCTAAAAAGATTATATAATCCATTAAATGCCAAAACTAGGATTGGACAAATTCTAATTTCTGAAAAAAACTTCGCCTACTGAAACCATTAATTTTCCAACTTTTTGGAATAATTTTTTCACAAACATTCTGGTTACGTACTAAAAGGTTCGAAGCTTTAATTGCTGTAGGGGAATTTTCCATAATATGGACAGAAAACACCCATTCTGAGCCCCCACCCAGAAGTTGAAGAAATTTTTGTTTTTGCAATAAAATCGGTCTTCGGATCTTTAATTTTCATACTCTTAAAAAATTCTTAAAAATTCTGGACATTTTTAGGCAAAAGTGGTAATTTTCTCCGAAAAATCGGATGCATTTCAAGCTTTTTCTTCATAAGTGCAATAAATATGTGGTTAAAATGTAGGAAATTCGCGCCGAAGGCGAGAAATTTTGTTTTTTGCCCTTTTTCCTCTTTCTCTCCTTAATTTTTCCTGCCTTCAAATCGCGACGGGAGGGGCGCCCCCCGCCTTCCCTGGGTCCGCCCCTGGTTCAAGAAACGATATTGAACCGTATGTACTAGCTATATTACTATAATATCTTACAAATATTTGCACGCTGTACGTGAATAAATTATACGCAACCGGATAAGCAGATGTAGTTGCAGAAACAACCTACAGTACAGCTCATTTCAAAGTGCGTTTGAAGCGAAGTCCCATATCTGGCGAAATGTCGCGAGCGCACGCGAAATTCGCGAAGGCTTTGCGACATTCGTGTAGATTTTCTGCGATATGTCGTACGAAAATCTGAATTTCGCGAAGTCGCATGCGAAGTTCGCTTAACTTCGCGAAATTTCCCAAGATTTCGCGAAAGCATTTCTTCCACTTCGCGAAACCTCCTCACGAACTTCGCGAAACACTTCGCGAAGTTCGCTAGCTAAGGTTTTTGTTAGCTAATTTGAGGGGTTTTCTCCATATCTACCAAAATTTTGGGTAAATTTTAAACTGTAGCTTTGGCTCAAAATTTTCTCTTCGCGAAATGTCGCGTAATTTACGCGATGTTGTGCGACATTTCGCGAAGTTGTCGCGAAATCTGCTAAAAGGTGTTGTGGGTTTACGTCTTTTGGTGAGTCCTAAATTATGATGTTTTGGTTTGCGGATATAGAAACACGAAAAGGATATTAGAGGGTTTGGTTTGGGGTGTTACGATTTTTCCCGAAAGTTCTTATATACGTGTCAGGCGCCTGCTTTTCCATTTATTTTAAAAATGCCGATTACGTGGTTCCCGATATATATATATATATATATATATATATATATATATATATATATATATATATATATATGTGCATCTCTGTTACGATTTTTCTCGAAAGTTCTTACTACTTTCTTTCAAGTACTTTCAAATGAATGAAGGCAGCTTCTATGCCTTGCTTTTTTCCGGAAGACGGTTATTTTAAAAATGCCGATTACTGCACCACTTGTTGCTATCGCATTCTTCTGTTCACGATATACGTATAGTCAAGCGGGGAAAACCCACTTTTTCTTTCTTGGACCAGAACTTTAGACTGGTTTGGGCTACCACGACTTTGATACTATATTTTTTAGAGTTTGCCCTAAGCTTTCGAATGAGGTATAGCTTGTCTCTCTAGGCCCTGTCGTTATGAAGAAATTAAAGCTTTTCGTGTCGGGAAAACCCCCAATGCGGGAAAAAACCCGTCGGCGGGAAAGAAACCCACCCGGATTTTTTTGCTGGAAGCGTGCCAGAACAATTTTGACGGTGCCATTCGAAAGAGCGGGTTGTTTTTAGTAGGTCTACCTCAAAAAATACCAACTTTTGCGTCTGTCAAAACATTTTGAGTACACCATTATAGCGAGTTTCCGCAGATTAGGCATATGAAAAACTAGCCAGCTGAATTCCGTTTTTTCGAGCACTTTTTCAGTAGCCTCGCAAGGTGACATTTAACTTTAAGTGGTGCTTTAGAGTCCCCTTATATCAAACTTTCTAAATGTAACACTAACTATCTGATTGCTGCAAATCTGGTGCTGTAACAGAGCACGAAAATTTGGCTGGAATTGCAGCTATGTTGGTTCTGCGGAAACTCGCTATAATGGTGTACTCAAAATCTTTTGATAGACGCATTTTTTGAAAAAATTCAGGAAAAATTGAATTTTGAAAATTTTGTATGTTTAACACATTTACGTAGGCAAATTTTTGAAATTTGCTTAATTTTTCCATTTAAGCATCCCATCACATAGAAAACGTGGTTTTATTGCATTTGAAGCCAAACGGGACCCATTTTGTGAAAACTTACACTTCACTCTTACTTCTCGATGGTGGTTATCGTTTAGTGTAGTGATCTTTGAAACGCAAACCTTAAGTTCTGGAGTTTGAATGAGCTCTACACATCGATTTAAAGCATATAATTAGTGCATTCACATGAGTTTACGAAACTTATATAGCAAAATTAGCGAGAAACTATCAAAAATTTGCTGACACACGCCGGCTAAATACAGACTACGAATCTTTGAACATCGATTTCTCAAAACTCAAAACAAAAGGAATTTGAGCTTGTAAGGTCAAATTTACACAAAACAGGGTATTTTTTCAAAATTTCAGCTGTGCTTTTTGTGTGTTTTTTAAGAAAATGTGTGCTTTTTTAAAAATTCTGTGTTTCCCTGAAATTCACTTTTCGCAATATTAACACGTTTATATATAACTGTTTTTACAGCATTTATAACTATATCTAGCAGTTTTCGCTTCTTGCAGAAGAAAATGTTGCATATGAAAGAAAGCATATGTTGCTTGCTTAATTTTTATAAACAATATTTTAATGCACTGAACATTAAATATCTGGGTCGATGACACCTTTTTGCGCTATAGCGGGGGTCTGGGGGAGGGGCGAAGCCCTCCAGACATTGAGACTTTTTTAAAAATGGCAAAATTTTGGTTACAAAACCTTAAGAGCGTGTACTTTTCGACAGTAAATTTTATTATTGCCATTTATATATATATATATATATATATATATATATATGTATATATAATTTTGAAACGTAATTTCATTGATTATATAGACAGTCCCTAACGGCAATGAAGGCGTTGCTATGCTATGCTCAACTATATGTTAAGACAACAACAACAGAATTAAAATATAGATTACACACGAAATCTTTGTGCCGAAGGCGCAAAATTTTTCGGAAAAAACTTAAACTTTTGCTAAAAATGACTAAGAATTGACTTCTTCAGGTGAAAATTTGAGTGTGCTTTTTAGTGTTTTTTAAAATGTTGTGTTTTAAAAAAAGTGTGCGAAAATACAATAAAAACACAAAAATACAGTGACACAAAAGGATGGCACCACGTTAGACCGTATGATATCAGTGAATGCTCTGAAGAGTCGTAGGTCGTGGTGAGAGCATTCGAATGACTACAAGTTTGTCAATTCAGAGTACGCAACCTTTCAGAGGATTTTTGATACCTTCTTACGGTTTAAGAGATGAGAGTGAAAACGGATTTTCAGAGTCAAAAACTGTTCAAAAGTCAAATCAAAGATTGCTTAACTTTGACAGCTTCAACAGCGCAGGTCAGTGGCGCAGGTATGGCCTGCATTAGCTGTAGTCCTATTCAACCTGTGTTGTGCCCAACAGAAGCTTCCTGCATCAACTCGGAGTCATCACTACTCACTAGCATGAGCGAAAATGAGAAATATTGAACATGTCAACAGGGCTGTTTTAAGCACGGATTTCTCTGAACACATGGAAGCAATCGGAAAGCTGCACACGCATTTTTGAGACAATTGTCAATTACCATTTTTCAGGGTTTGCGTTTATCGTCATGGAGAAATTATATACATGAACGGCCACACATAGGTATAGGGGAAACCCTCATTTTCGGATTTTGGCTGGAACTTCTTTAGGGCTAGATTTCTGATAAGTTTATAGCTAGATTTTTTGAGAACTTTATGTCATCGAACTTAGCGACGTTATGGGCCAAACTCAAAATCAAACGAAATTGGCAGCATCAGCAAAATTTACATTTATTTCAAAATATATATAAAGCTTGTTTGCTCATGAAACAAATTCAGAACAAATAGTATATAGTTGAGACGACATATTTCTCACTGGTCGTTTTTTCAAGGAATTCTGCATCAAATGAAAGGAATATATATATATATATATCGTGAACAGAAGAATGCGATAGCAACAAGTGGTGCAGTAATCGGCATTTTTAAAATAACCGTCTTCCGGAAAAAAGCAAGGCATAGAAGCTGCCTTCATTCATTTGAAAGTACTTGAAAGAAAGTAGTAAGAACTTTCGGGAAAAATCGTAACAGAGATGGGAACCACGCAGGAAAAGCGGGTGACACGTATATAGCTCAGCTCTAATATCCTTTTCGTGTTTCTATATCCGCAAACCAAAACTTCATAATTTAGGACTCACCAAAAGACGTAAACCCACAACACCTTTTAGCAGATTTCGCGACAACTTCGCGAAATGTCGCACAACATCGCGTAAATTACGCGACATTTCGCGAAGAGAAAATTTTGAGCCAAAGCTACAATTTAAAATTTACCCAAAATTTTGGTAGATATGGAGAAAACCCCTCAAATTAGCTAACAAAAACCTTAGCTAGCGAACTTCGCGAAGTGTTTCGCGAAGTTCGTGAGGAGGTTTCGCGAAGTGGAAGAAATTTCGCGAAATGCTTTCGCGAAATCTTGGGAAATTTCGCGAAGTTAAGCGAACTTCGCATGCGACTTCGCGAAATTCAGATTTTCGTACGACATATCGCAAAAAATCTACACGAATGTCGCAAAGCCTTCGCGAATTTCGCGTGCGCTCGCGACATTTCGCCAGATATGGGACTTCGCTTCAAACGCACTTTGAAATGAGCTGTACTGTATAATCACGTCGTAATGCAGAAAACCATGGTAAATGATTGGAAAGCGGCGGGGGTCTGGGGACGGCAGCCCCCAGCTAAAAGCTAGAGCTATTTTAATATGAAGGGCTTGAAAACTATTTTTTCAGAGCAGTTTTTGCAAAAATTTTCGAAAATGTGGCGGTGTATTTTGGTGTGTAAATTAGTTTTTCACTGTGTAAATTTATTTATTTTGTGTAAATACACAGTATTTTACACAAAAAGAAAACCCTGCCCGTTCCACTTATCGTTAAAAAGTTGCGCCCCGGACCGGTTGTGGCGGCTATGTTTTTTCTCGTGTATCCTATGTGATGGGTGTATTGTACATAATGTTCGCCGCTTTCACGTGATCTACAGCGGTGGGCCAACCTTAAGGGCTATGGGGTCTAGTAGTACCCTCTAAAGAATTCAAAAATCACAACTTTTTTGCGCCGCAGCTGCGCCACAGCGCCGGAGCAGCGCCGCAAAGTCGGCTCATAGCGAAAAGTGACCATTTTTGTGGTCGTCGCTCAGGTCGAACGTTACGAGCTGGAGCTGATTTCTTTTTATATTCAGAAATTACATATATTGAAGTAACTAACGGTCCAGGTTGCGTTTTTCTATCACTTCCCTAGCGACCACAGTGGCCCGTCAAAGATGGCGAAAATTCGAAAAATTAAAATTCGAAATTTCTCGCGATCTATTTAACTTTGAAAGCTCAAATCTTCGATACAATGGTTTTTTGACACGGACAATCGATTCCCGCAGTCAGTTTTACCATCAGATTCACCCATCTTGCTGGGCTGGTTCGACTTTTTTGTCGGGAGGATCAGTCGCAAACCGATTCCTGGAGGTCCATAGTAGGCTCAACCTGGCCTCTCAAAACTTTGTCTATAGGGGTTTTCTGATGTGTCGGGAGTGAAGCAAATGAATTGATCTTTGCATACATAGGTTAGAAAGAGTCGGGGTTGTTGCTGCTATGTTTTGGAGCTCATATCTCCAATCCATGACGCAGGAGGCGGGTGGGTTTTTCTTACACAAAAAGGGGGTGGGTTTTTTCCACCCCATGGCTATACACAGGCGGCAAAATTTTTGTGTTGAAAAATGTATGTAAATACTGATGGTGTTGTTAAAAAAACATTGAGATTTGGGCATGAGTTGTATATACCACATACGTATTTGTTACAGAAGATATGGAATCTGATCAATCTATGAGTAGTACAAAGAGTTCACAGTCGACTGCAGTTTCTTACGCTTCATCTAATGCATCCGTTGAGTTAAACTGTGGAACACAGGAAATGCTGTCTTCACAGACCAATGTAAAAGCAACCGACAAAGCATCGCATAACGATGGAAATGATACTGTAACAACACAAGTGTAAGTTTATCTCTTCTAGAACGTTAAGTAATACAGAGGCACGCCCAATCAACCGGGTATAATTATAGGGAGGCGCGATAACGCTCTCCTATAATGGGTGTTAAAGCCTGACCACGCCCGTTTGTCAGCCGTTCGACCAACGTGTTAGGTATATTAAATATTAAACTTAACTAGCCTAATTTCGTATATTTGAAATCAGCACAATGAGTATAACAATTAACAAAAAAATTTTGGTCAAAATTTTAAATTTGGCGTTTATTTTTCTTCGCAACAAGTTGTGTTCGTTTCTCTATTTTACCAGTAAGTCACGGTTGGAGAAGCCATTGTAGTCTATGTAAAAAACTGAACGATCAGGCCATTTTTAGGCGGTGAAGCTTGGTGTTTTTGCGTGTAGTATTTGAGTTAATGTACCTTTTGAACAATATTTTTCTCTGCTCGACCGGCCACGTGTGCGACCAATGAAGTGAGGTAACCGCTAAGATAGCCTAAAAATGCCACATTTGTATGAGGACACCAGTGGCGGTAGAGTGAAGAGGTTTGTTGTATAACAAGCAGCGGGATGGGCAGTGTCTTATTAGCCAGATAATTTTCAATATCTGGCCAGGGTGGTCCAGGTGGCCCGCCGCAGCGTTGGTCTGGTCTAACTGTCTTTGTGGAAAAATTTCTAAATGCGAAGTGCACAGAAAGTAGTCAAAGATTAGCCCATATATATATGTTGTTTTGGCTTATATAATAAGACGCATATAACAGTCATCGCGGTATCGTGGTCATAAAAAATTGCTTTCATTTCTAGAATGCAAAAATTCTCAACTTCTGGGGTGCTGCGCTCCCCAGACCCCCTGCTTTCTCATTCATAAGATCCCTCAAACAATGAAACCAATTCAACGGAGCATTTTTCATTTTCTCATATCTATATTCCCGCAAACTAGTTGTCTTATTTGGAAATTTTGGCTGATATGCATTTTATGAGTAGTCCTCTCTTTTTTATCAATCAATCAATCAAATATGTTTATTTGGCCAGTCAATGATACATTCTGGATACGCATTAGCATATATATACAGTTTTAGAAGCAGAATATGTATACACATCAAGAGAGCAACTATACCTATGGCCAAAATGGAGTCACGCAAAAATCAGCGTGCCCCACCCAAAACAAAAAATAAAACCAACAACAACAACAACAACGATAACAACGGTAAAGACAATGACAACAACAAATTAAGCACATTTTATGTAAGTTCACAACATATTATACGTATATTATATTCAGCAGAAAAGTAACAATTTACACACGGCTAATCAAACTTGTATTTTAGAAACTTATATAAATCGACTGAATCGAGCCTGTTTTTAAACGTACACACGCTAGGAGCTGAAATAAGTTTTGGTTCCAAACTATTCCAAATCGTACTAACTCTATTTGCAAAGAACTGCTTTCTGCAATCTAGCCTAGCCCTACAAGTTTTTAGCTTTAGCATGTGACCACGTGTGCCGGCATCAGAGGCATAAGAAAAAAATTCAGCCGAATTTAAATTATCGACTTCATAAATAATCTTATAAGCTTGGATAAGGTCAGCTTTTAGGCGACGAGATTCCAGGGTTTCAAGGCCCGTGATTTTGAGGCGGTCCCTATAAGAAAGGTCACGAATTTCAGGTATTCTCTTCGTAAACCGTCTTTGTACAAGTTCTAGCTTATTTATATCTTTCATTAGATGGGGGTTCCAGACACAACAATTGTACTCCAGTATTGGTCTTACATAAAGTACATACATAGCTATCAAAAATTTCAACTCACGACAACAAAAGGATTTAAAAATAACAGCTGATTTTTGAAAAGCCTTTGCACAAATCTTGTCACAATGTGTAGAAAATTTTAAATCCGAAGTAATGTAGACCCCTAAGTCTTTTACAATTTCAGCTTTAGGTATTTTGAGCCCATTTATTTCAAAATCGGAGACAGTATAAGGACTACCAATTTCCAGAAGCATACTTTTATGAGAGGCGATGGAAAGTTGGTTTTCTGAAGCCCACTCAAATAGATTTATACAGTCATTTTGAAAAGGTACAAAATCCTCTAAGGACCTTCCTGAAAAGTAGACTTTCGTATCGTCAGCAAAAATCTTCACTTTTGAATTGACAGAGACGTCAGGGAGGTCATTAACATACAGAAGAAAAAGAACAGGCCCAAGTACACTGCCTTGTGGCACTCCACTCAATACTTGAGCAACATCAGAAAGTACATTATTCACTCTCACGTACTGGGTCCTTCCCCGCAGGAAAGCCTCTACCCAATTCAATGCCAGCCCGCCTATCCCGTACGATTTAAGTTTGCACATAAGTTTAACATGTGAAACAGAGTCGAAAGCTTTGCTTATGTCCAAGTACAGGACTTTCACTCCCTCTTTTTCATTTAATTTGGAGGACCAAAAATTTAAACACTCCAATAACTGAGTCTGAGTTGAGCGGTGGGCCATAAAACCATGCTGGTCTTTGGTTATGAGTTTGTTTCTTAGTAAATGATCAAGTAAAAATCTTTTAAGGATCTTCTCCATAATTTTGCAACAAATACAAGTTAAAGACACCGGCCTGTAATTTTCAGGTGCCGATTTAGCACCTTTTCCTTTATAAATCGGCACTACATGCGCAACTAACCAATCATCTGGGAGGATCCCATCATTAAAAGATTGCTGAAAGATGATCTGAAGAGGTCGACAAAGTTGAAATTTGCAAAGTTTAACGAACTTAGCTGGAATTTTATCTGGACCAGCTGCAGAAGAAGAGTTTAAAGTATTTATCGCCTCAAGAATAGAGGCTCCGGTAAAAAGCACATTTTCAAAAGGAAAATCATATTCTTTTTCTGCCAAGTTCACAGTCCTTCCGTTATCCCGCACAAAAACAGATTCAAACTGACCGTTTAAAAAATTGGCTTTGTCCTTATCATTCACAGCTATATTGTCGTCTAAACACAGCACAGAAACCTCGTCTTTGCAGCATAACTTACGCTTTACATAGTGGTAAAAAGCACGGTTTGAAGGCCTTTGAACATATCTTAGTTCGGAATTCAGGTGAAATTTTTTAATTTCTGTGTCACATTTCGTTGAAATGTCGTCAAATTTCAATTTATTTTGGGTGCTGGGATTTATCTGAAAACGCTTATGCAGCTTTTTATAACCTGTCCACTACCTTTATTGCTTTTTCGTGTTTTGAAGGAACACTTTTATTAGTTGTTAATATATATGTTCTACAGTTATATTTGTAGAAGCAGTACTGGATGTGATGTGAAGAAGGTAGAGCTACGAGAATTTGATTCTGATGAAGACAGCAATTCTAGTGCAGTGTAAATGAATTTAGTGTTGTCACATACAGTGGCGTAGATAGGTCATTGCTTCGGGGGGGGGGGGCGGATTTTCGGCAAGTCGGGGGGGGAGTCCGGGGCCCGACGCCCCCCCCCCCGATATTGAGCAATTTTTTACCTCGACCCACAATCAGCTTTCAATATTTCTATAAGTAAAATTGAGTTTTTCAGATTTTCACCAAAAACGGGTATATACAGCAGCTTTAATTCTTAATTAGTATATAAGCTTGAGAAATTTTCTCAGATTTTCGCCAAAAACGGCTTAATTATTAAAGCTGACATTTTTCTGATTTTCACCAAAAACTGCTAGAGAAACTTTATATATATAATTCTTTAATACCA
The DNA here is from genome assembly GCA_030248195.1 of Trissonchulus latispiculum. Taxonomy (NCBI): domain Eukaryota; kingdom Metazoa; phylum Nematoda; class Enoplea; order Enoplida; family Ironidae; genus Trissonchulus; species Trissonchulus latispiculum. The sequence goes on from JASAND010025439.1 coordinate 49,430, forward strand.
GTTGAAAATTTTTAACTTTCTAAATTTTTTGAAAGGAATTGCTTTTGAATCCCCAGAAGTTGATAATTTTTGATATTTCAGACATGAAAGCAGTTTTTCAAAGCCCTTTTCATTTTACATCAGCAAATAATCTGAGAGCTAGCATTGTACGCGTGGAAGCGCTGTGGAGAAATCAAATGTCGCGAAATAGGAGCCGCGGGGGTCTGGGGGTAAAAGTTGCAGAATTTTTCATATTTCCACTCCCTGAGGAATAATTTTGAGCACTTTCTTTATTAAGTGCCACATCTGCAAGACTAAAGACAGAAACATTTATTTTAGGAAAATGAAATAATCAATATCAAGTTGTCATAGTAGTTAGCAATATGAGTAAGAACGCACAATCAGGAGTATGGGAGCGCTGCCCCCAGTAGAAAATTTTTAGAAAGATTACGTTTTAAACCTATTTTTCCGGTAACTTTCGCACAAAATCGTCATCTACATTTGTCACCTACTCTACGTCATCTGTATTTGGCTCAGAGCGAGCGAATTTTTTGAAAAATTAAAGGGTTGAAACCTATATATATCTATTTCAGACTACTGTTTCAGCAAAAACTGGCGTAATATGTTAAGCTCGCGCTGCGCGCGAGCTTAAAAATTTTTTCCACCGGCAAAATTTTCAGGGGGGCAAAGGTGCTTCGGGGGGGCGCCCGCCCGGGCGCCCCCCCCTTATCTACGCCCATGGTCACATATTACTTCTCTGAACAGTAAGGGTGTACTTTGGACTAAACGGAAGCCGTTCTGGTGATTACATTTCTGTTTTGGGTTAACAAACTTTATTTTTTGAAAAAAGTTATTTTTCGGTGACCTATTTTTCATTCAATTGGGTAAACCTTTAACTGTCTCTAATTTGAACAAAGAGGTTTTTGGTCAAAACTATCAGAGAAACGGAAACCTGGAAGTATTTGAAATGAAAATTGTAGTCGACAATCTAACTGGACAACCTCCAAGCAAACACTGCAAACTATATTGTTTATATGAGTTTTCCATTATCAGTTAACGTTTAAATTTTTTGTTTGGGTCGGTGTGTGTGTACGAAAGTGTTTCCAATTTTGCTACCACAGTTATCCATCTTGCTTTGTGTTTCCTGTTTGGAGTTGGGAGGGTTATGTTAGGAACGGCTATCTCGCTGTCTAGGGTGAGGTTAACATGTCGTGAGAAAACTTTGTGTATAGGGGTTTGATTGTGTGCTCAGCTCGTGTGTGTTATAGATTTCTCTTGTCTACGTGCATGTTTTGTGCGCGGGGTAAGACTTTGGAGTTCCAAGGGTCAGTTGGGTAAGAGGTGTATTGGTCAAAAATGTAATGTATCAAAATTCAGAACAATTGGTATGACATGAAAAGCCTCGGTAACATTTACAAATTTTGGAATACAACTGCGTAACCAAACTGGTTGTAGCATAGTGTGGTGGCGTGAGGTATCTAGTGAAGCGATTTTGAGTCAAAAATAAAATATTTCAAAACTGGTTACATTTATTATAGGGGGGCGCGAGAGCGACCCCCTATAATATGGGTGTAAAAGGCGCTGCGCGGCCCTTTGAGACTTGTTCGAGCACCGTGCCAGCTCAATACTGAACGAAACTCGGCAAGTTTGGTATCGTTGGAATCTACACGACGAGTACAACACGTTGCAAAAAAGTTTTGGTCAAAATTTTCAACTTTGAAAATTTTCGCTTCCGGACAAGTTAGGTTCGTTTGTTTTTTTTTTCTGTGTAAGTCACGCTTGGAAAAATGCAATTTTGTGCAGAGGTGTTTGAAAGATGTGAACGTTTTCAGCCGGAAAGGTTTATATTTTCTGAATGCCGATATGGTCCCATGTGCCCCGCGCTATATTTTTTCGTTGCCCGGCCCGGCATGCCACCTGTGCGGCCGGCCAAAAGTGGCCAAACGGCGTTTTTGGTCAAAAAAGACCAATTTTGTGTCACGGCCACAGGGCTCAGGGAACAAGTTAGAGAGACGCGGCTTGCTGCATAAGAAACTTTGGGATGGGTAGCGTGTCAAAACGTTGGCCGATTTTTGATATAGGTCCTGGATCGGTCTGGCGGCCGGTCCAAAGTTAGTCGGTCCAAATGGCCATTTTCGAAAAATTTCTAAGTCTCAACTCTATAGAAGATAGTCAAAAATAGGCCTAAATATGCTGTTTTGAGCCATTTAGTGGGACGCATATAAGGGTTATTGGGGTCCGTGAACACGATGAGCATAGGCGCAGCGCAGTGCGGTGCTGCTATCGTGCTGTACTATTATGCGGCAGCCATAGCACGCTGCCTGTAGACTTACTGTAAACGGCTGAACATATGAAACTTGGCGAAAATCATGTCTGTAGTAAGGGAGAACTGTAGCTATGTTAGTTGGTGCACTCTCTAGCTTCCACCGTGCTGTATGTGCTGCCGCAAACACAGCACCGTCGATAACAAGTTATTCATTCCTCACTGGTGTTTGAAATTCGGCATACAGATTGTTTAGGACATGACAAACTATTATAAATACGTTTCGTATACTTATTATGATGTTACTATATGGTTGCGCTGCAGTGCAGTGCTGCAGAGGTACAGCACGGCCTATAACTCGCTACAGGTAAGTTGCAATCGTCCGAAATTTTGCATAAAAGTGCGGAAGAGCATTGAAAATCGTGCCGTATGAGTCTCCTTCGCTGGTAGTAAAGCTTGGATCTGGTTGCGCTGCAGTAGAGTGCTGCAGAAGTACAGCACGGCGTAGAACTAGTTACAGATAAGTTGCAATCTTCCTAAATTTTGCACACAAGTGCGACAGAGCATTGCAAATCGTGCTGTATGAGTTTCCTTCACTGACAGTAAAGTTTGGATCTCGTTGTGCTGCAGTAGAGTGCTATATGCTACGTATATACAGTAACTAAAACTATTGCAGCCTTGGGTATATACTGAATGTTGGATTTATGTCAAAAGAGAAAAGGGAGGAAATTGGAACTTTTCAAGCTTCTTTGTTCTGTACTTTCGGTTGACGATTAATGATTGGCGGAATTTTAAAGTTTCTTTCTCACAGCCTTAGCGTTTTTGCTTTTACTGAGAACCTTAAAAATGAAATAGGACAAGAATAAAAATGCTCCGATGGAGCATGAAAAATGCAATATGGGTGACATTCGGTTGTAAATGGACAGAGGACTAGGTTTTAAAACGTTAATATGGGAGGGGCAGGTTGTAAATGCCAGGAGGACTAGGTTAAAAGCGCACTAATATGGACCAGCTTCGCTGAACAACCCATATTCGCGGTCACTCATGCTCCACTCCACATGACATGTAAGATCTACATTCTTCAGCTTTCAAAGCGAGCGGGACGATTTTGAAATATTAAAGCTGATTTCATATAAACAATGCAGTTCTGGTAGAAAGGTGTTCAAGATAGTTCTTCTGCACTGTCAGCGCAGAATCTTGTATGCATTAAGTTGATGCGAAAAGCAGTTGACATCATGTACGTGTATTATATATTAAGTTGTATAATAAGGAGAACCACTACATTACACTTGCAGGCCATGCTGACAAATCGTACAAATTTCCGAAGAACTGCTGAAGCAGCAGCAAGCAGCAGCCGATAGAAACAGGGCAATTTTCGCGAATATGGGTTGTTCAGCGAAGCTGGTCCATATTAGTGCGCTTTTAACCTAGTCCTCCTGGCATTTACAACCTGCCCCTTCCATATTAACGTTTTAAAACCTAGTCCTCTGTCCATTTACAACCGAATGTCACCCATATTGCATTTTTTATGCTCCATCGGAGCATTTTTATTCTTGTTATTAAATTATAGCCATAAGTGTATTCCTTGAGTCAATGTTATAGCAGATTATTTTTATTTTCCTATATACGTATAGATTTAATTGATGAATTATAATTTGCGAAATTGTGATTTTGTAATTTTATATATTACGACTTCAAATAATTAAATTATAGACTGTTTGCTGCTACTCAGAAAGACTGTAATTTGCTCACTTTTTGGAGTTCAACAATAATTTTTATATCATTTTAAAGCTTAAAATGTGCTTGTTACAACTAGGTACAGTATAGCGGTCTCATTTCAACTCTTCGGCTTGAACAACATGATATTTGAACAACATGATATTTGAACCCCCTCAAAGCCCTATTTTTCGGGGCACTTTGGGGTGGAGGGTTCTGGGGGGAGGCCCGAATCCTGGAGGGGGGCGACCCAAGTCTGGGGGGAAGGGATTTCTGGGGGAGCCCACCCCCTCCCCCCCCGTAGGAAAAAGCCAGGGCCATGGTATGACCGTTTCCCCAAGGCCCCGCACTCACGCAGGCTGAAGACTCAAAGATGGTACTATGAAAAAGTTGGTTTTCAACTTTTGGATCAGTTGGCAACTTTTTGGCTCATGTTCGCTTCACTAAAGCTATAGTAGCACCCATTGTTTTAACATGGTACACATTGCTTCTAGTTTTTTCCGCAATGGGTTCGGGCATCCCAGCACCGCACAGTTGCGCAGCACCGGGTGTATTTTTTCGGACCCGCTGGGCACTTGGGTGCGAAAAAATACACCTAAAAGTTCTTATTTTAGCTGATAGAAATCGATCAGGTGTTGAGTTTAATTTTTGGCCCTGTATTTTTTGATTTGGGTCCGAAAAAATACAGTCAATTTTCAAATTTTTCGGAAAGCACAGGCCTTGCCCGGGAACATTGGGCATGGGAAGAAACTAGGCCCCACCCCACACGTGCTTGGCTATACCCGGGATCTCTATGGCAATCCTATGAAAGTTATCCGAAAAGTTGCCAAATCGTATTTTTTTCGAACCTTTACTATATATATAATATTTTGTTGGTTTTGTGTTGCAGAATGAGTTTGTGCTGCCGGCCATTTCACATCAGCATCAGATCGCCGTAGAGTGCGGCAGTGATCGACAGTTAGAGCTGGATCATGCCTCCCTGATCCAGATGCTCCGTCAGGCCCTGTCCTGTCCTTCTTGCGACATTTTCCGGAAATGCGCTAGCGAAAGTTAACGTAAATACTACGTACATTTGTGTTATCTCAACGTTTCCACTATTTTACTTTTTGTTTCTCATGGTAAAATTATCCAAACCTACAAAAATGTATCTCTCCCTTAAAACTTGCTACAGTATTGCACTTGCAATATTGTTTTATTTCCGTTTCTTTTCATTTCTTTTTGCTTTGATTTGATTCAAAAAGCGTCCTTTAAATAAATTAATAATAATATAAGGTTCATTAATAGTTCAATATGGGAGGATCATAATAACATAACCGATTTATACTTTACATTTTACCTTAGCTCTGTCTCTACTTTAAAGGGTCTTTTCAAGATAGTTTAACTCGGTATTGAAATTAAAAAATTATTATAAGAATGTGAATGGTTGACTGAATAAATAAGCTAATTAGTATACCCTAATTGTCCTTTTTTGTTAACTGTTATTTGTCTGTTTAAGTTATTCTGTTGATTTCTGTTTGTCTTGTTCTAGGGGCCATTACATGCAGGAAGTTGTCGCTTGGCCCTGTTCTTTGATTGGTTCTTCTATGATAAAGAAAAGGAAAGCATTATGAACATCGGTACATATGACAACCAGTTTTGTTTACATAGATAGCACAGATTGGCACCGAAAAAAACGGGTTTTTGTCCATTTTTTGCCACTCCCCTCGGAAAAAATCGAGAGAATAACTCCCGATAAGTTGGGAAATGTTTGAAAATCGGTGATAAAAATCAAAGTTTTTAAAACTTTTCGAATTTTTATAGAAAATTTTTTAAAAAATTTTAATAATCCTTTGTTATTTACTGTGTAGAAATACGTTTAAAACTGAATTTCGTTAAAATCCGCTCATTTCTTGCACCTAAATAACTGGATGCCATTCTGGCTGTCGGAAAGAAAGAAAAAACTGGGGAAACTGTTTTTTCCAGAAAAGCCATACCTTGATATGTGCTCAGAAAACCGTTGTTTGCTCCATCTAGCTGTTTTGTTCCAGATAGTCCAGTTTTAGTAGTTTTAGTTCCAAACCTAGTCCAGTTATAGTTAATGTTTCCGTTTTTGTCAAAAGTTACTAAAATTTGTTGCATAAGGCTAAATGAATGATATATACTGCAGTGCTCCAGGTGGTTCCTGGAAAGGACTTATTCGCAAAAAACTTTAAAAATTCTTCTTTTACCTTACCCCTCCGTTCTTAGAAATCGCGTCGGAAAATTCAAGGGCGGGTCCACCCAAACCTGAACAGGAGGTCAAATTTCAGTGACCCTTGTGGAAGTAAATTTGTGTACCCCTTGTGGAAGCGATTTTTCTTAAGCGCACTTTTGAAAACGATTTTTCCGTATTTTTGAAAAAATAGCTTTGTTAGCAAAAAAACGTTTTTCGGACGTGCTTTAGCAAAAAATATTGATCTTTGGTAAATCATTCCGGCGAAGCTGGAAAAGTTTTAGACGTTTTAGTCGTATAAACTTTGTTTTGGCAATTTTCTTATCCTTTGTAGCCAATTTTCTTACCCCTTGTGGGCGACTACGCCGAGGGAGGGGTAAAATCCCCCATCCCCCGCCTTGTCGGTCCACCTCATTCAAAATTTTGGATATTCCGAGCATTGTGCATTTTGAATACGTATCGTTGTGGATTTGCAGTAGAGCACTAAAAGTTTTGCAAATTGGAGCTCTGCAAGTTTTATAAAATTGACCCGTCCACTGACCGTCCACCGAATATTTCATAAGGGCCTCATACTCGTAGTCTTTGTTTTATTTGCTACTGAAAATTTTATGCTGCATTCGATTTTTTAATTTCTGCATTGTTTAAGTTACTTTTCTTGTTTTAGAGCCAGCAATTTTGATAATATTGAATTCTCTGCGGTTGGACTACGGGGGTATTGCTGCCGTCTTGTTAGACTTTTTGTGCCGTGTACGTGATTCTATGTTCTATGTTATGCTGCATTCATAGTCCCTGTCGCAAGCAGTCGCGCGTCGAAACGTTGAGATAATAATACGTCTGCATACATTTGTGAGTATGAATACATATGTTATAATTACTTTCAAACGGTTAAAACGGCATGTTACAATCTGAGGCGTCGACGCTGGTGGTCTTCTTGGGGGGGGGGGGTGTTTTTTGGGGTTGGGTTGTGGGGGGGGGGTGGGGGGGGGGAAAAAGATGGGGGGGGGGGGGTTTTTTAAAACCCTAAACTACACCTTTCTTCATTTTATTTTTCCTGAAATTCTGAAAATTTTGTACTCTTTGATCTGTTTTCTTCCAACCTGAAAACAATTCTTTCAACAAAACAACTACAAATATTTCCAAGCCTGTTCCTTCTTTACGAGTGGCCGTAGCTCAGTGGCAGAGCAACCCAGGCTTTCGAGTCTGGGGGGGTCCCGGGTTCAAGTCCCGGCGGACACTTCCTAAGCAGGCTTGGGAACTGTATTACATTTCCTTATGCTCATATATAATTTAGAGGAAAACAGATGTTTTTCATTTCAATTTAATGTTTTAAATTTGGGAAAACAATCTATATATATATTTTGTTTAATTTTTTTAAATTACCAAATTTCTGTTCAGGCTACCTAAACAACAACCCTCACTAGTGATGGGCACCGGATATTTTTTCATATCCGGATATCTGCCTATTTTCCTTTAACGGATATCCGAATATCCGCCTATTTCAAACTTAACTTCAAGAAAATTTTTCGATTGTGCAGTTAAGTTTTCAATTTTTTGTCAATTTTTCGGCAGGCTGTGAATGTCTATCATGCAACCAAGCCTCAACCTTCGTTTCAACAATATCTTCAGAGGAATTTTTGAAAAATATTTTAAAATTTTTGAAATTTTCGTCAAAAATTTGCTAATTATTCATTGTTTTGACTGAAATGTACACGGATATCCGGATATTTTTCTCAAATCGGATATTATCCGGATATAAAAATTATCCGGATATCCAGTGCCCATCACTAACCCTCACACAATACGTTAATCAACCAGTTGGTGGCCGGCCGGTGATTGGTTCGGTCGTTAAATGACTTCGCACATTTCACAGGCTGAAGTTCAGTTTTTTAATGGTACGCTAATTAGTTATTGTTTAATTAATTGTTATGTTGCATTCTGTTTTAGACTCTCCAATCTTCACCTACAAACTCTAAACTACACCTTTCTTCATTTTATTTTTCCTGAAATTCTGAAAATTTTGTACTCTGATCTGTTTTCTTCCAACCTGAAAACAATTCTTTCAACAAAACAACTACAAATATTTCCAAGCCTGTTCCTTCTTTACGAGTGGCCGTAGCTCAGTGGCAGAGCAACCCAGGCTTTCGAGTCTGGGGGGGGTCCCGGGTTCAAGTCCCGGCGGACACTTCCTAAGCTGGCTTGGGAACTATATATATATATATAATTTTTTCTTATGCTCATATATAATTTGGAAGAAAACAGATTTTTTCATTTCAATTCAATTTTTAATTTGGTAAACTGATCTATTCTGTTTAATTTTTTAAAGTGCACGGCGAAATAATCTTACTATAATGCCTGTCACTATGTTAGCTGCTACGTCACCACCTGTTTTGTCTCCAACGCCAATACGAACCTACTAAGGACTCCAGCTCATATTAGCATTTTTAAAACTTGTTTCTTTACTTTTACAACCGGAATTTTTCATAGACAGTCCAACATTCACACATATTACAGGGGGGGCCCCGAAATTGACCTTCCTTCCCCCAAAAATGCCTTCCCCCGGCCCAAAAATGCAGCGACCCCTATGTGTGAAAAGTGGCTGGAGACAGTGTAAAATAAGCTGCGCAAAATCCTGCGCAGATCCTGCGCAGATTTCATGCACAAATTGTAGAGCACATCGAGTTTAGTATGTCTGGGAAGTTTCAGCTCCGTATCACTTACCGTTCAAAAGTTGCACCCCGGACCGGATATGAAAGATATATATATGTTTTTTTATTTTTTCCGGTTTCTCCTATTTGATGCTTGTATTGTACATAATGTTCGCCGCTTTCACGTGAACTGCAGCGGTGGGCCAACCTAAAGGGCTATAGGGTCTAGTAGTACCCTCTAAAGAATTTAAGAATCACAACTTTTTTTGCGCCGCAGCTGTGCCACAGCGCCGCAGTGGCGCCGCAAAGTCGGCTCATAGCGAAAAGTGACCATTTTTGTGGTCGTCGCTCAGGTCGAACGTCACGAGCTGGAGCTGATTTCTTTTTATATTCAGAAATTTCATATATTGAACTAACTAACGGTCCAGGTTGCGTTTCTCTATCACTTTCCTAGCGACCACAGTGGCCCGTCAAAATTGGCGAAAACTCGAAAAATGAAAAACCGAAATTTCTCGCTATCTATTCAACTTTGAAAGCTCAAATCTTTCATACAATGGTTTTCTGGCACGGAGAATCGATTCCCGCAGTCAGTTTTACAGTCAGACCCATCCATCTTGCTGGGCTGGTTCCACTTTGCCGTCGGGAGGGTCAAGTCGGAAAACGCTTCCTGGAGGTCCATAGTAGGCTCTACCTGGCCTCTCAAAACTTTGTCTATAGGGGTTTTCTGGTGTGCCCAGCTCATTCCCGGTATCCGTTTTGCCGTCCGACGTGCCTATAATGCTGCGCTGGTTCTACTTTGTCGTCGGGAGGGTCAAGTCTGAAACCGCTTCCTGGAGATCCATAGTAGGCTTTACCTGGCCTCTCAAAACTTTGTTTATACGTGTTTTCCGGTGCGCCCAGCTCATTCCCCGTATCCGTTTTGCCGTCCGACGTACCTATTTTGCTGGGCTAATTCCGGTTTGCCGTTTGAAGGGTCAGTCGGGTGGGGGGGTCAAGTGGTCGAAAATAAATATTCTTCAAAAGCGGTCAAATTTGGTATCAAATGAATGCCCTAAGTGAGCTGAGCAACTTTTGTCATAAAGCTGCGTACCCAAAGTGGCTGTAGAGTGCTGTGGTGGGGTGGGGTAGGGACTTAGATGATTTTGGGTCTAAATTAAAAGTTTTCAAAAATGGTCAAATTTGGTATCAAAATGAAAGCCCTAAGTGAGCTGAGCAACTTTTGACATGGAACCATCCACCAAAAGTTGCTGTGTCGAATTCATGCCTTTCTCAACCGGAATTTAAAGGATAGCCATACATGTAGGCCCAACTCACATATTATTATCCCTTTTGTGCGGAGCATTTCTGTTACTTGTGTTTGTTACTTGTTCTTCCATTTTACATGTATATTTGACATATACGTAAAGTTGACCTTTTGCAGACGCACGCACATGCTTAAGACCCCATTCATAACCCTAAATGAGCACTCCACAACCGGTTCGAGTGGGTGGTCCAGAACAAAAGTTGCTCAGCTCACTTAGGGCTTTTATTTGATACCGAATTTGACAACTTTTGGAAATTGATTTAGAACCAAACATTACCAAAAGACCCCACCTGTGTTTTTTGTCGAAACCAAAGTTTGTTTTTGTGTTTTTACTGTGTTTTTTATCTTCCAAAGTATCTATGTCCTTCCTTTCCTTATTATGTATATACGTTATGTTCTTGTGTCTTTGTTTCTGTGATATTACAGCGCTCCAGTTTTTATTGCATCATAGGCGACTCAGGCGGCCTGTTCGCTTTCATTTCTCATCTCTAAAACGACCAAAAGTTACCAGGAATTAGTGATGGGCACCGGATATTTTTTCATATCCGGATATCCGCCTATTTTGCGTTAACGGATATCCGGTTATCCGCCCATTCCAAACTCAAGTTCTAGAAAATTTTTCATTTTGTAGTGAAAATTTAAATTTTTCTGTCTTCGGTACGCTGTGAATTTCTGTCTTACAACCAAGCCACAATACTTGGTTTCAAAAATATTTTTAGAGAAAGTTATGAAAAATATTTAAAAATTTTTGAAATTTTTAAAAAAAATTTGTTAGTTTTTCATTATATACTTCGTCTGAAATGTACACGGATATCCGGATATATTTCTCAAATCGGATATTATCCGGATATAAAAATTATCCGGATATCCAGTGCCCATCACTACCAGGAATATGCTGTATGTCGTAAACACCGTTCTAAACGCGCTAAAATCGCGAAAACACGATTTTCAGAAAAAACTATATTCTTAGAAAACACACTTTTCCTTAGAAAAACACAGTGAAAAACGCAGGTTCCGATTTTTAAAAAATCCCTGGTCGAAACTTTTTGCGAACTTTTACGCAGTGCTCCAAATTTTTTTGCGGAACTTCTCAAAAATTGCGAATTGCTATTCTTTAGTTTTTCAAAGATAACTAATAAATTTTATTAATTATATACGTTGAATTTAAACGCATTTTAACTTTTCAGGAATATATATATATATATAGTATTAACCAAGTTTCTCCATAAAGTCGAAGCGTGTGTACGCGTGTTTTTGACAAGAATATAAATTTAAAGGCGGAGAAGCGGGGGTTTGGGGGCGGGCCTTCCCAGAAGCTGAGAAAATTTTGTAAAACTGAGGAAAATCCTTAATGGAAACACCCAAAGCTTCGATTTCGGCAGCCAGTAAAAATCTAAAATATACTGCAGGTGGGCGCTTCAGATAGTTTAGGAAATTAGTTTATGCGAAAAGAATTTCATTGCATAAGCTTTCACTAAGTATTCTATCTCGGCTAAGACTGAAAGGTGTCTACGAATATAAAATTATAGAAATACGCGCCGACCCCACCTCACCCAGCTTTCTTAATTTGTTGCCAAATTTGATCACTTTTGGAAAATTTTATTTTTGACGGTACCAGAAAGCAACTAGTGACAAACGGACTAAAAGTCATTAAACATTGCGTTTTTACCTTGGGGTGGTCCCCATTTATCGTAAGTAAGTAATAGTCGCTGAAAACAATGAGTATAATATACTGCCGATACCGCCCGAAGTGACCACTGGTCAACATGCCTCCCGTGGTTTCTCGCCCAGGATCAAAGTTGGGAAAGCTCCCTATAAACAGCGTTTTTTGGCGTTTCGGTTGGGGTAGGAGTACACAATATAATAGTGTTCCTAGTGGCACACCTTATGTTAGCCGAGCAAAAACTAAGCTCTGCCCGCTAACGGAGCAAATTAGACCCATCACTTCAAAGAATTTTGTGCGTTTTGTTAGTGTTCTAAACCTCGAAGCAGGCACAAAATTCGCGCACGCACTGCTTGTGTTTTCGAGCTTAAGCACATTAACATAGAGCGAGTGAGCGTACCCCCGTTTGTACTAGGTAGTGATTTGCGGAAAAAAAAAAAAAAAAGGGGGGGGGGGGGGGCGGGCCAGCGTTAGCGAGCAGAGCATACGTATGTAGTCTTTGCTTTGATAATGCATAATATAGAGTACGCCTAGTGGCACACTTATATTATGTACTCTTGGTTGGGGCTGGGGGCATATATAGTAAATAAACTATGCTCATTCAATGGGCATATTCCCGAAACTCATGGAAGTGATCAGTGGTCACTACGGTCTTTGGGGCCTACCGACCACTGCTCAAGCCCATTAAGGTGGTGGTATCCTTTTGTACAGCGCTTTTGTGGTGATTTTCTAAAACGGTATAACTTTCACAATTTTGGGAGTTAGAAAGAGCTTTATACATCGTTCTAAACCTCATTATCTGTATATTCACATGCGCTTACGAAACTGGCAAAATTAGCAAAAAATAGCAGAAATTTACTGACATGCTGACAGCTAACAGTATGAATATATAGACCAAAAATTTTGAAAATCGATTTCTCAAAACTGAGGAATCGACCAAAAGTTCTTTTTGTGACACGATATGAAGGACATATGGGCCGAGGGACGGTTTTTGGATTTGGCTCAGCAGGTCTTAATGGTCGAGAAAATCGGCCAAATGCACGGTAACACGAAATTTCGTAACTGCGCATTGCGTTTTCTTGCTACTCGGTACGTTTTAGCCCAAACCAACAAAAACGTCCCTCCGCAGAAGTGCGAATTTTGATTCTGCCAGAAATCTCCGGAATCCGTCGAGTAGTTTTTGAGAAATCTGATGTTCGGAACAAACTAATCGCAATTTTGCCAAAATGGTTTTAGCCAAATCTCTAGCTTTAAGTAATAAAGGTCAGCTAATAGGCATTCAAAAAATGTGTATTTGGACGATGTATCGATTGAGCATAAATAAGCCAACCAACATGTGGCAGTAATTTTGAAAAACTGATTTCCTCAAAAATGGCGCGTTTTTGGACCCTAAAAACAGTTTTTTGCTTATACTGAGTGAACCACTGGAGATAATATAGCTGAAAGGCTGTATAAGCAAAAATGTTCATTTTCGTGTCCTTTTTTCAGAATGTTAAAGAGCACGAAAATAGCAGATAAGATACAGACATCTAGTATTTTTCCGCAGGTAGGAACACATGTGCCAAATCATATTAGTGCATGGCAGCTTTAAAGCTTAAACCTAGCAGTCAGTAGAAATTTTTAAATAATTATGTTGGTAGTTGCGAAAATGGGGGGGTGGGGCACATAAACGCTACGGCTGCACATGGCTGGAAGGTAGCTAAGATCTCAGTACCCGATATTTTTTGACCACACCCATGCTCTATACCATCGCCAAAAAGTAGGCCAATCTGACAAAGTCGGGGCAAAACCTTTTAGTAGCCCTTAAACAGCTTCGGTTAAGTAAGACACGCTTGTTGGATTTTTTCGTACAAATTTAAATAGGGACAATTGAAACTAGATTAAAGTAATGTGTGAGGGTTAGTGATGGGCACTGGATATCCGGATAATTTATATCCGGATAATATCCGATTTGAGAAAATATCCGGATATCCGTGTACATTTCCAGTCAAAACAATAACAATGAGTAAATTTTTGACTGAAATTTCAAAAATTTTAAAAATATTTTTCAAAAATTCCTCTGAAGATATTGTTGAAACGAAGGTTGAGGCTTGTGTTGCATGATAGACATTCACAGCCTGCCGGAAAATTGACAAAAAATTGAACTTAACTGCACAATCGAAAAATTTTCTGAAGTTAAGTTTGAAGTAGGCGGATATTCGGATATCCGTTAAAGGAAAAATAGAAAGATATCCGGATATGAAAAAAATATCCTGTGCCCATCACTAGTGAGGGTTGTTGTTTAGCGTGTAATTGAACAGAAATTTGGTAATTTAAAAAAATTAAACAATATATATATATAGATTGTTTTCCCAAATTAAAAACATTAAATTGAAATGAAAAACATCTGTTTTCCTCCAAATTATATACATGAGCATAAGGAAAATGTGGAAGGTTCCCAAGTTTGCTTAGGAAGTGTCCGCTGGGATTCTGAACCTGACCCCAGACTCGAAAGCCTGGGTTGCTCTGCCACTGAGCTACGGCCACTCGTAAAGAAGGAACAGTTTGGAAATATTTGTAGTTGTTTTGTTGAAATAATTGTTTTCAGGTTAAAGAAAACAGATCAAAGAGTACAAAATTTTCAGAATTTCAGGAAAAATAAAATGAAGAAAGGTGTAGTTTAGAGTTTGTAGGTGAAGATTAAGAGCCAAAACAGAATGCAACATAACAATTAATTAAACAATAACTAATTAGCGTACCATTAAAAAACTGAATTTCAGCCTGTGAAATGCGAAGTCATTTAACGACCGAACCAATCACCGGCCGGCCACC
>JASAND010025440.1:0-12527 GCA_030248195.1 Trissonchulus latispiculum
TAATACATTGCTGAATTTTACCATTTTTACAAACAAACAAATCAGTTTATTCAGCAAAGCACATCTATAGTCAGGTTCCCAAAAAAGATCAGTCGACAGTTTTTTTGCTCCAAACTTTTGCAAGATGATGTAGGATAGCCCAATTAGGGTGCATATGCATAGGGTTCGGTCCGACACACATATATATGTCTATAGCGCGGCGGGAAAAACCCCAATCCGATATGCGGGAAAAACCCATCGCCAGTGTTAGTCGCCCATATGAGCTAGATCGGATTTTAATAGCATATCTTAAAGAGCGTCCAAAACTACTCTAGACGGTGTATTATTGTAGCTCCCGCTGCCTCTCAGCAAATTTTTTGGGACTTTGAAAATTTTGGAATTTCTGGTCCCAACATGGGGGCCAGGCAGGGTCAACTTTGGGGGGTCACCCGGAACTACTGAACTACTACGGAAAAACAGCCCAAAACGGATTATATACAGTTTTACAGAGGATATGTCTCGAACTTCACGATGGTGTATGCAATTTGGCTCTAGTACCTGTGGTGCGACCTGGGGGTGACCTAGACTCGGCGGCAAAGGAAAAATTCATGCATTTCTTAGCTCAGTAGGGCCTCCTGATTAATTTGGTGTAGATTTTACCTAGGTTCGACCTTCTATGTGAGGTCCAAGTGGCCAAAATCAGATGGTGCCATTTCAAGCCAAATTTTCAAATTTCGCCAAAAACCGCTAATTTTTCACTAAAACAGGTTGGATTTGGCTTTAAATGCAATAAAAACACGTTTTTATGTGATAGGATGCTTAAACTGCAGAAATTATATAAGCAAATTTCAAAAATTTCCAAAATTTGCCTATGTTTACGTGTTAAACGTACGAAATTTTGAAAATTTATTTATTTATTTATTTATTGAAAACATTTAATGTCAATTTGACATGATTTTTTGCAAAATATTGATATTTTATGATTCAGATGTACTAAAAATGACCCGCTCTTTCGAATGGTATAGTCAAAACCATTCTGGCATGCTAGCAGCAAAAAATTCGGCTGGGGTTTTTTCCCGCTTATGGCTTTTTCCCCGCATTGGGTTTTTCCCATCGGTTTGGTCAAAAATTTCTCACCAACCGTAAGTGCTAGAGAGACGTTTTATGGCTCATTTTGAAGCTCTTCGCAATACCTCATTTCATGGTAGTTATCGTTAGATTTTCATTTGTCGCTTAATATAAAGTTACAGCCAAAATTCGAAAATTTGAGGTTTTCCCCGCCGTGCTATACCCACCTATTGCCCCTAGCCTGCCTCCTAAGCAATCCTGAGTATAGCAAGGTTAACAAAAAAATCACCCGAAATTTTAACAAAAAAATCACCCAACCCTAACTCACAGGAAAATCGCAGAGACCCAATTTTTTGCGTGGTGATAGCCACACCTCTCGACATTACGACCTGTGAGTTTGAGCTCCTAGGTCCTCTCCATGCGTTCAGGGCAGACCTTTAAGTGAAGGTACCCAAAAGTGACCTCAACAACGTCTGGCTTACTTATTCGGCGACCTCCCCCCCCCATTCGAGGAGCCCCCCATGAATTCCGACCTCCCCCCCATAACCCCAAAAATTGCCATTTTTTACAATTTTTAGCCAAAATTTTCAAAATTTTTTCCGGCTTTGAAGGATTTTTACCTAAATTTCCACTATTTTAGCTTAAAAACACCCAAAATTAGTTATTTTTTAGCGATTTTTAGCATTTTTACGCAAAAAACCTAAAAATTTGTCAAAAAATATGTCCCCCCATTTTCGGTGAGCCCCCCATCGATGGGGGGGGGGCTTCGTCGAGCCCCCCCCCCCCATATCCCCCCCCATAAATTTTGGCCATGACCGAAGTTCGAATTTCGGCTGCTATTTACTAAGGGAAAACCCTAGACAACCCATATTGTACAAATGACATGTCCTGACTGTGTGCTATCCATACATATATAGAAGTTCCCGGTCGGACCTCTGAGCCGTCCTGGGGTGGGTGAGCTTTTTGTTAAAATTTTAACAAATAAAAAAATCACTTTCATAGTTTGTTACTGAAGTTAGGACAGCAGCTAGAGCAAAACTAACGCCAGATTCGAGCTCAGCGACCTCGAAAACCCTTGTAGCCGTTGTTTTTGAGGTTGTCTGACACTTTTGGGAGTCCAACCTGGTAACCAGCCGGGCCTGACCGTCCGACGGTAAACGTGATTCCGGAAGTCAGTATTAGGCTATAGTTACATACGAACTAATGCCAGATTTGAATTCTGCGCACGAGAAAACCCCGTAGGACATCTTTTTAGCCATTTCGGACTGCCCAGTTGGTACCTGGAAGGTCCGGAAGGGTCCGGCAGGGGTCACGTGACCGTGGGTCAAATACCGCCAACATACGAAGTCCTACGTTTCTCTGCCAAAACGACTGGAAGTAAGTTATAATCACTCACAAACACTGAAAACAACATGTTAGCCTTTAAAACGGCATTTTAGAGCCACCAGACCATACTAGACCCTGCCGGGGCCATCAGTGACCACTAAGACTTCGGCGGGGTCAGTTGCCCTAATTGGAACACTAGGTTGCTGGTTTTGGGTTCTAAATACGTTATTTAGTGCGCTCTATCCAAAACTGATGGGAAAACGTTGCTAGCTGCTCTCTGGGATCCGATCCGCCACTGATTTTTTTTGTTAACGAGTGATTTTTTGTGAAACCGTTAACAAAAAAATCACAAACTTTCGCCTAACTTACTGGTAGGTCGTAGAGCAGCGAAACTAGGGTGGTTTAAAGCTTAGCCCAAGACCTATCCATGGGTCTTCAAAGTAATCGATTTGGTTTAGTTTTGCGAAAGTTCCAACCAAAAAACCAAATTTTGCTTTTTTTGTTAACCTTGCTATAATTAAAAAATTTTAGTCTTTTTTTGGGAACGATTCCCAAAATAAAAACCAGTGTTCCCAAATAAAAACACCCACGTTACTACTGGCAGAGAAGAGGCAGCGCAAATCTAACATTACCTATATATAGCCTATAACCAACCAATCCTACATGGTACTTGATGGGGCCCAAGGGTGTGGCCCGGGCACGGCAGCCCGTCCAGACTACCTTGGACCACCATTACGTGGTGGGTCTGGAAGTCAGTGTAAGTTCCGATAACTTTTCTTTGAGCGGCAAACTGTGTTTGTTTTGCGAAAAAAACTGCGAAATTCCGCACTTTTGAAAATTCCGCAACTTTTTTCGGAGCTCTGCGTAAAGTTCCGCAAAACTTTTTGGCCTCGAGTAGAAATTTTCAGCTATTTCTGATAATAAATCCACGTGTTCCGGTACTTTTTGCAGAAAATTTCAAAAAATTTTCGCGGCTTCGGCTCATATTTCTGTATTGTATTGTATTTCTATATTGGCGTTGGGCTTCATTATGATTGCTCTGTTCTTTCTATTTTTACTATTTTTCCGAAATCTTTCTATCTGCTTTTAATTTTCAAATGTTGTAAATGTTCCCAAACCAAATTTTATACTAATTTTTTCCTGTGCCAGCTTTGGTTTTTCTGGCTGCCGAAATAAAAATTTTGAGTGTTTCTATTAAGGATTTTTTACAGTTCTACAAAATTTTCTCAGCTTCTGGGGGGCTCCGCCCTCCAGACCCCCCGCATTTTCACCTGTAACTTTATATTCTTGTCAAAAACACACGTATATGCATACGCATGCTTCGACTTTGGAAAAATAGTTGCATATAACTTGGTTATACTATTCGTTAAATGTTAAAAAGGCGTTCAAATACAACATAATCAATAAAATTCATTAATTATCATTGCAAAACTAAAAAATATGAATTTCGCAATTTTTTGCGAAGTTCCGCAAAAAAATTTGGAGGACTGCGTAAAAGTTCGCAAAAAGTTTCGACGAAAAAAACACAGGCGGCAAATGCCTCAAGCTGACGTTTATAGCAGATTTAGCTCCCTTTTGACGTCTATCTATTTTCTTTAAGTTTGCTGGAAAATTTCTGCGAGCGGGCTTACTTGTGACCCAAATCCATATCATCAACATGGACCTTCGGAGACCTGGGCCAACTTGGGGATTATTAGCAAACCTCTACCAAAATAACTGAAATTTTGCGTATAACCGTTTCATAGCCCGGGAAATGCGTTTCTAGTATTATTTACACTAAAAATATCAGTTTTTGACCGAGTACAGTACTTCAAGAAGAGACTAACTTGGGCCAGAACTAGTGATGTGCGTCGGAGCTCCGCTCCGACGGAGCTCCGGAGCGGAGCTCCGATTTTCGGTGCTCCGGAGCGGCCTTCTGCTCCGGAGCTCCGGAGCTCGGGGTACCCGGAGCAGCCATTTTCAAGCTTTGAAGCCTGCCTGTTGTTTATAAGTTGGGTAATGAAGCAATCACTTGAACATTTCTATCGATTTCTTGCTGTAGTCTCACGAACAGTGCAGTGAGTAAGAACTGCAATTAATTAGTGCCCGTATTATTTTTAATTTTTTTCTCGAAGGCTGCTGTATGATTCATTTTCTGGAGACAACTTTTCCAACTTGTCCAGATATATATAAGAAAAGAAAACTGAAAATTTAAATATGACCTCTAAGAATTGTTTCTATAAAAGTTTTAAATTAAATTGCAATTAATCTATGAATTATTCCTTCTTCCGATAAAATCTATTCTTCTACGTAATGTAATCTTTCAATGTCTAGAAATGTTCTCTTTGCTTTCTTCTCACCCATCTTTTCTAATATTTTTCAGATAGAATTTCTCGTTCAAATTTATTTAATGATTATACACATACTTTATTGAAAGTTAAACAGTGGATAAAAGCAAATCTGGTCCACAGTTTAAATTTGCAATAATTCATTATGGATTTGAAAAATATTGTTTTTGATGAAATTCTCCTAACAAATTTTATGGAGTCCTACTCCTAATCTTATAAAACTTGAACTTAGCAAATCTTGAAACAGTGAAACATTGGAACTAAACGGCAATGCAAACTAACGCAGGCTTTTAAGCAAACGCAACAGAACGAAAGTCAAACAGCAATAAATTCTGCGAAAATTTGTCAAAGTCTGAACTCATTTCAGATCAAAAAGACAGGCTAGCAAGTAGAACAAATGTGTATAGCAAATGAATCAGATTCTGAACATAAAAATGTGAAGCGATAAAAGTAAACAGTGAGTTGGCGTGCTTTTCATTGCAAAAAATATTTTTTTTAGCTGAAAATAAAATTTTTACATTTTTAACCTCCACAAACCGTCGGAGCTCCGCGGAGCTCCGGAGCTCCGGTGCTCCGACAGCCCGCTCCGGCCGGAGCTCCGGAGCGGGCAAATGTTTCAGCGCACATCCAGGTTCAAGCAGTTTGAGCCTGAGTGATCACCTAAAAGAGTCTAAATATAAGTTATTATAGTGTTTTTTGGGGTTAAACGTTCTAAAACAGCGTTAATGTGACCAGCAAAACAATCATGGTGGCTGTTATGACCCAGTTTTTTAAAGTCCGAACTGGTTCTTTTTTTGGGAATTCGTTCCCCAAAAAAGATCGGGTGGCCCAGGCCGCAGCGTAGGAGCCAGCGGGGCTGGGATACGCGGTATCGTGAGTACTTGGGTACCTAACCTACCAACCACAATTAGGGACTTACCGGTTTTCTGATGTGGTTTTGAGACTGTTTTTTCCGTTACCATGTTGAAACTTGTCCGAGGGTGGTTTTGGGGTAGTTGTCTTTTGTCTGGCGCCCTGGCTTCACCAGATAAGGTATACAACCCAAACTGATATATATTACTAAGGTATTTTACTTGTTATGTGCCAAATTAGGTTCGAAACGGTCTCAGTACCTGGGAGATCTGGCACTGGTTTTTCTTTTGGGAACCTTGCCACTGATCTTCTTTGGGAACCTGACTGTATAAGTAGTGTACAGTCAACGTAAAAATTTTTACTGAAAAGGGACGCACGGAGTTGAAATTACAACTACAATTACTAATTACAACAATTACTTCCGTCCACCCAGTCAATTAAGAACACAGGGAGTTATATACTTCACCAAAATAAAATACCCGAGTACACTAAAAATTACTAATACAAATGAAAGAACGAACTAAACTATGTAAGATATGTCACGTCACTACAGCGCCTGAGGTTGGGATGGATCCCACAACTTTTGGCTTTCTAGGCCAACGCTCTGGGCCACCCAGGCACAATCGAACCAAGCTTAAGTTTGAATTCTTTGCCTAACTGTAGTGACATTTTAGAGGACGCTTTCGCGCCAGCCCACAAAGTCTGATGGGAGCAAACCTATTTATAGTGTAGAAAATCCTGTTTTTGTATTAACGCTTAAATCAATAGTATACAGCGTGTATATGTAGGGAACGTTTAAAGACATCGAGAGAGGCCGATTTAACTATGTATACCTTGTGGAAGGTTATTCCATGCACTCACTTATTCTATTACTGAGAAAATTGGGAAAACTAGAGCGGGAAAAAACGTGGTCACGAAATTCGCATATGCCTCAGGAAGGCTTAACTAACGCCTCTATAGGAAAGAGAACACCATAAAATTATTAAAAACCTCAAAATATGATGACTGAGAATTTTTGAAGCTTCCAGCTCGAAAATTTGATTTGCAACGTCAACATGCTACATAGGTTTCGTAAGTTTCAATGGTGAAAATAAAAAGTTTCGAAAAAGTTAAAAATGATAGAATTTTGCAATATTTTGCAGTGCTAACTTATTTCTAGCGATATTTTGCATATATTATGGCCGGTCCCCAACCGTGTTCACATACAACTGCTTACCTACGGCAAATTTGGCATTTTGACTAAAATGGTTATTTAAGCTTCCTGTGACGTTAATTTTAATTTTAATATTTTAATTTTAATTTTAATTTTAATTAGATTTTAATATTCCTATATTTTATTAAAGGGCCGGTTAATAGAGTTATCTTGAAATATTTTATTAAACTTAATTTTATCAAAATTAGATTACTACCCGAAGTAGTTCCCTTCCTTGTGTATAATTTATTTTTCAGTTATTTGCATTCCACTCGAAGGCATCGACTGTATTGGTTTAAACGGGGGCAATTTTACGAAGAGTATTCCCTGCAATCCAGTGTAAGCATTGGCTGTGAACAATTTATTTGCTGTTGTGTTTTGTTTTATATCCAGGTCGGGCGAACTCGAGGGTGCGCTGGTATAAAATGCGCCAAGAATTAGTGTTTGAACTATTTTGCATGGAAAAACTCAAAAGAGTTTAAAAGCACCCGGCGTTTGGACAAATTTTTACCCGAAGAAGGTCCTGAATCCTAGAGGGCCGGCAGCTTTTGACGGCAGTGAAGTCTCCGGTACAACCAGGTGATGTGAAAGTTTGCCTATATATTTTGGGCTACCATTTAGCCGCCCATGGAGGAAGCCTGAAATCTCGGGACAATGTTCCTGTTTAAAAACTTGCTTATATCGCGAAATGATTAGTTTTCGTTTTTTTCAGTTTCGACTACTTTTCTGAAAAATTTGTTTGCGTAAATTTAGAGTAATAATGTTTTTATGCGATTTTCGCAAATTTTGGTGAAAATTTACTTTTTTACGGCCACGTAACGCAAAGGAAGTATTACATATAGGGGAGCGCGAGAGCGCTCCCCTATAGCTTTGGTGTAAAAGGCTCAGCGCGGCACTTGGAGACACGTTCGAGCTCCATGCCAGCTAAATACTCAACGAAACTAGACAAATTTGGTGCCGTTGGAATCAGCACGACAAGTATACAAGTCGCAAAAAAGGTTTGGTCAAAATTTCCAACTTTGAAAATTTTCTCTTCCGGTCAAGTTAGGTCCGTTTGTTTAAGTCCGTGTGAGTCACGCTCGGAAAATGCAATCTTCTGACTTAATGGTAGAACGATCTGGGCATTTTCAGCAGGTGAAGTTTAGTTTTTCTGAACTTACATATCCCGAAAGTGAACCTTTTTGATAGTTTTTCGCTGACCGGCCCGGCATGCCACCTGGCCGAATAGGGGATGGGCAGGTTGTAAATGACAAGAGAACCAGGTTAAAAGCGCACTAATATGGACCAGCTTCGCTGAACAACCCATATTCGCGATCACTCATCAGCTCATGCTCCACTCCACATGACACACTATAGAGGTAAGCTATACATTCTACAGCTTTCCACGCAAGCTTGAGGATTTTGAAATATTAAAGTTTATTCCAAATAAACAACACAAATCTCGGTGAGGTGTTTTTTCTGCAGGGTTAGCGCATGACGTCAGCTTTCAGTCTATGCTGTAAGTGAGTCGATGCCCAAAACAGTTGACTACGTAAGCGGATTATATTATAATAATATACTCTATATGCAGGTTGTATAACGAGCACAACTAAATTTACATGTTTACATAAATATAATAAATATATAAATGTATTGTATATACTTGAAGAGTTATGCTGACAAATTGTAAAATTTTCTAAAGAACTGCCCCAGCTACTGTCTGACAGTTATCGCGAATATATGGGTTGTTCAGCGAAGCTGGTCCATATTAGTGCGCATTTAACCTAGCCCTCTTGTCATTTACAACCAGCCCCTCCCTCCCATATTAACATTTTAAAACCTAGTCCTCTGTGCGCTTAAACCCTAGTGTCACCCTTATTGCCTTTTTCATGCTCCATCGGAGCATTTTTATTCTTTTATAAGTTTTCCATAATGTACATAAGTACGTAGTTGTATTATAGCTGTCTGTATATTAATACACTGCACCTTTCCACCATAATGAATGCGGTACATAGGTGCGTGATTCACTGAAGATATCAGGGTATTTTTACCGTGGGCGGGTGGAACCAGGCCGGCACCCAGGGTTTTGAAAATGGGGCGCCTGGTGGGCAAAATGCAACGGGTGGTCTGGGGGAGGGGGGTGGAGCCCCCAGAAGTTGAAGAATTTTTGCATTTGTGCCCAAAATAGTATATTGAATGTTTATTTTTTGCAAAAAGTAAATTGTCGCCCCGATTTTTTTTAGTTTTTAAAATAGCTGTTTTTGCCTGCTATAAAAATTAATAGTAAAAATTTTCCATTTTGTCACCCCAAGAGTCTTACCCTTCGAACCCCCCCCCCGGGTGCGGCCTTGGGCGGAACCCTCCCGAAATCGCCCCCTCCCGGAAGATTTCGAAAGGCTTCCGTCCGGTCTTCTAGTAACTAGAATGGCGTTGCCATTGCAGGGGAAAGTAGTTGCCTCGTCTTGGCCTTGTCGTCCGACTAGCAAATTGGTTTGATACATTCATTCATTCATCCGCTACTGGGGCACCCGATTATTTACGTAATGTGTACGTATACTCACTCTGTTAGAGGATATATTAGGCATACGATACGAATTGTAAACTTGTGCCTTGTATATATTGTTGTGTTGCAGGTCGGAGAAAAGTCATAAAACAGCTTTGCTATTGTCTGTGTTTCTTGGCTGGTTAGGAGTTGACAGATTCTATCTTGGATATCCTGCCATCGGTAAGTACATTTCTACATGTCTAAGGCTGTTCTGGCATTTTCGGATGCATCTCCTTGATTTTATGTAGTTTTTGATTCGAGTTTTGGTATTTTTGGGACCCCCATTTTCCAGACGTTGGTGTACATACGCCCGTTCCCTTCCCTCTAATTTAATTTTTTCAAGAAACTGATCAAGAAGGTTTGTCGTACTCAGCTTCTATCGTCATAGTCAAACAGACAACGACAGATAAACTATTATTCTGTAGTCTCGTTTCTTATTCGGTTTGTGTGCCTGTCTCATAAGGATGCTTTTATGTTGTAGGTCTGTTCAAGCTTTTCACTTTGGGATTCATGTTCTTTTTTCATCTGTTGGACGTTGTATTGATTGCTCTACAGGTTCGTCGTGTACAGTAATCGATTTTCTGTGCTATTTAGCAATTGCGTTTTCGGACACAGTATAATTCTTATATGAATGTCGTTGTTATTAATCTTGTTTATTCATTGGTCTTATGTTCGATTGGTTCGTATTTGTTGAAATGTTAACACTTAATCTTTTTGCTGCCATTTAATCTTTCGCTGCCACCGCTAATTTTGGATTTGTCTTGGTGTGTAGATGCCCATCATATGACGGGCAACTAGTGAAAATTGAAAAATTTCTTTCTCATGTCACTGGATAAACTTAGCACTTCCTATTATACTGACGTCTGTGATTCCGCAATCTTTACGGTTAGTCACAGCTTGTCATAATATGACAGTCCGGCAGCGAAAAGGTAAATTTAAGTTATGCTAGTATCAGTGCTCGTGCGGTTCCTACTTTTCCTACTTTTTTCCTACTTTTTTCCAGATTCCTACTTTTTTCCTACTTGAGGCCAAAAATTCCTACTTTTTCCTACTTTTTTCCTATGCTGGTAAATTTTATTATATATTAACTTTAGTTTTCTCCTTAATTTTACAAGAATTTCGCGCCTGCGGCGCGGAAAGTTTGATTTTAATGCTTACCTTACTCGCTGAAAAGGTACACTCTTAGAACATTTTTTATTCTGCAGGCCGTGACATGTGTTTGCGAAACAAGACTAGGCTAGTCCGTTTTGTTCAGAACTGCTCTCCGTTTATATGTTTAACTTTGAGTATATAGTCAAGCGGGAAAAAACCCACTTTCAGATTTTTGGCCAAAACTTTTTACTGGTTTGAGATATTGAAATACTGACTATACAGGCTGCTAGGCCTAGTCGTAAGCTTTCTTATGAGCTATAGAACACCTCTTTAGGGTGCGCCGTTAGTGAGAAAAAATGTCCCAAACTGGCGGGAAAAAACCCAATGCGGGGAAAAAACCCATATGCGGGAAAAAACCCACCCCGAAAATTTTTTGGCAAGTTGCCAGGAGCATTTCTAACCGTTCCAAATGAAAGAGCGGGTTGTTTTTAGTACAACTGCATCAAAATATATTAGTTTGTGTTGAAAAATTGAGGTCATAGTGACTTTTGAAAATTTGGTATGTTTAACACATAAACATAGGCAAATTTTGGAAATTTTTTAAAATTGTTTATTTTCGGCAGTTTAAGCATTGCAATTGCTGTCCTTCCACCCGTTTAGGCTATATCATAGAACAAAATATATACTTGGAGCTTGTCTCACTTTGGTGCAAAGGCTGCCATGCCGTTGTTTTTGCATGGAAGACTTGTGCTGTGTGCTGCTCCTCGAGCTAGCCGCCAAATATGGCAACGCCGACGCCGACGGAGCATTTTCTGAAAAGGATTAGACGTCAGTTGTCGTGATGTCGACCACGCTTTGAGACTCTTTCTGGCAGCTATGGTTGAGTTGTTTTTGACCAACCATACGGGGCCAGTTTCCTGGCTAACGCTTTGCACCGTCGTGTGATGATCATCACATTGTGTAATGTAATGCAGCAAACACAACAACAAATTTAAATAACCAGAATCCAAAAACAATCAACTTGAAATTTTTAAATTTTGCCCGGTAAGTTTCTTATTCTTGCAGATAGCTTTGTGTAGCATAGTTAGAACCGACACATTTCAATCCGAAGATTTTCCCCAGTATTTTTGAAGATTTCAGTCTTCGCGGGGTTTAGATTTTAATTTTAATGATCTGGTTGGATTTTGGAAGTATTTTACTTGATTAACTTGGGTTGATGTTAAGCTTTTCTCGTCAGCTTGGCTTGAAAAGCGTCAACTGCCCAGTTTTTGATCCAAAATTGTGTTCTTTAGTACGCATTTCTTGGAAAATAACAAATTTTTAAAATGAACAAAAAGTTAAATTTGGTTTCTTTGTAAGTGGTTCAGCATTGTTGTGGTTCATCTTGTGAACCGAAAAATGCTGCTCTCCGCGGACTGCAAAAAGTCAAGAAGCGGCAAGCGAAGACCAAGGATAGAAAACTTGGCCCCGAAACTAGACTGCCGTGCGGTTATTTCAGTCACCCCCAAGGCAACGGTAGTCGTCCTTTCCGACTACTGTGGCCCCCCGCTTGACAAAAGTGACGAAGAGCTGAAAAGCTAGTTGGCTTGCTTGTAAGCCTTGGGCAGGCCTCCTACTCTTCCTATTTTTCCTATTTTTCTTTGAAATTCCTATTTTTTCCAATTTTTGATAAAAATTCCTATTTTTTTCCTATTTTTCATTATTTTTATCTAGTTTTGGATTATTTTAGTATTGATATCTGAGAAAGTGTTTAGCGTATGCTTTAATCCCGGATTTCCAAAAATTTTCGGTCTTTGTCTGTACTTCTACATACCACTGTCTTGTGGTTTTGCATCTGATTGATGATTAATTTTCTAAATCGTTCCTTTAAGTTACTTACCATATTATGCCAAACAGGGCCCCCCCCCCCCCCCCAATAAAACGCCCATGAGCCACTGTTTGGCATAATATGTAGATCAATTTTTTGTGGTATATATCTCCCCACTTGCCTTACTCCTTGCTCTGCTAGCTAACTGTTACTTTTTATAGTCCTCACTTGGCCGTCTTCCTTTTCTTAATTTTTCAAATTCTCACTTGTCTTACTCTTAGGAACCGAGAATTTTTGAAAAGTTAGAGTAAAAACTGTAGAATTGGAACTCATGGGGACTTCCCATGCGTGAGGTCACCG
>JASAND010025441.1:0-33716 GCA_030248195.1 Trissonchulus latispiculum
CAAGAACTAGAAAATTAGGGAATAAGTCCTACAAAAATATGATAGTGAGGTGTAACAGGAAAGCCAAATCTTTACTGATTTCCGGTTAATATTTAGGGGTATTTCAGCAAAAGTTGTCCTCACCGGGGGCTCCAATTCTTTCTAGACCGTGTAATAGACTCTGTCGGATCTTGGCTGGATTTCTCTGTATTGGAGGGGGTCGTGTCTCCAATAAACTTTTGTTCGGTTAGGGGTCGTTTGCAGTTGGTTAGGGCTAGAATAGACTAGGCTAGACTAGACTAGATCTGACAGGATCCAAGACACGAGTCAAGGTCGGCACGCAAAGATGGATCTTCGCTTAGATTGATGCTCCGGATGTAGTGGTGTGCTGACAACCAGGGCTCAATAGCTGACCTAAAATGGGGTCTAACGGGGTGAGTTCGTTTTAGGCAGGGGAATCGGGATTTATAGTCTCAATGGGCGACTGTCGCTTCAACTCTAACCTCAATACGGATAGAGTTGGGGATTGTTAGGGAAATCCGCAAGACTAGCTTTCCTGTAAAAAGATGATCTTTATTTTCAAGAATTACAGCTACTACAAACTCAATAGATAATGAATGGTACAAGAGGCAGTAAACTCAACGAATGACAGTTTCAATGAGCAAGCACTATGAAAATGAAACTACAGGGTAACAAAGTAGAGGGGTATTAACGCTAGGTATTAACATTCATAGACAGACAGATCTATTATTACACGACGGTGCTTGAACGAGAAGGATATATGCACTACTCCGTCATTGCTGATTGTCAGAATTAGTCTCTATATATTGTTTTCTAGATCAGATATGCTAGATTCAACACTCTATTTTAGGGTTATTTCATGGCTGTTTGTACTATGCTTTTACGTACAGACTCTGACCTTTTCCAACTCTGGGAGCCTAATTACACAGATCACAAAAGGGCATGAAACACGCACAAGGAACGAATTCAGTTAGTTTATAATCCGAAAACGGGTGGGAGCGAGGTTGGCTACGTTCTGGCGTCTCCGTGTAATTGACTGCCCAGATAACTGAATTTTGAGAAGAGTTTCCGTCTCTAAAAGGACAATAGCAGTTACAGGCCGAGAGAGTGTCGGAGATGATCGGAAAGGTCGGATAGGCTGACTCAAATAATTATCTCAAGATTAACACCAAATACAAAGTCAACTGATTTTAGGCTTGATTTCTGTGATACAATGAGCACGGTGATGATTGAAATTCCGCTGAACATGAGGTTAGCTTTTGCGTTTCTGATAGAATACTCGACTATAAAGTTTCCCCAAATGGACTCAGGATTAGCTGATTGTCTCTGCTGCTCTGCGCTGACTTTCCGCACTAAGACTGATCAAAGTAGTACCTACTGATAATTCCAAACTGGACAAGTTCTCCGGAATATGTTTGACTGAAACCAACAGGATCTACAGGATCCCGAATGACTGACACGGATTGAGACTCAAAGCCAGGGCAAGGCGCTGTGAGATATCTGAACTGATCAGACTTCACAGCCTGAGCATCGAACAGGACCACAGATCTCAGCAGCAGAGGATGCAGCTAACTCCGGGCAGACGTCGGCTACCTGAATCAAATGGGTTGAAACCCATTAGAAACAGAGATGGTGGGGATTAAAACCCCAGCAACTATTATCCGGACCGATTGGCTTTTACTTGGGGTATTAGACCCGAATTGAGTATTCCGTAATGTGTTATGTGTTATTTTTATGCTTTCAGGTTGAAAACCATTTAAAATAGAAGAAACCGACGTTTTTGAGTGATTTACTGAAGAAACGGACAACACTGGTCACGATTGTGGCCATTTTGGACCTTTTGGCCAAATATGCAAATGAGGCTCTGACCGAGCCTCCTTTGGGCATGGAGTCACGTATGCACTACTCAGCACCAACTATGAACCTATCAATAACTCATCTAATCTAAACTGCTACGTACTGTCTAGTTTGCGATATCTACGCTAATTACTAATACTGACTAGTAATGTATTAGGACACAAATATGGCTACTGAACAGTATAATGCCTATTATTACCGATTACTACCTATTACGGACTAACGTTACCAACTAAGGCCTATTCTGACTATTGCAGGCCTAAACTAGACTAATAACAACGATTATTACCTTAGCCTAATCCTGTAACCTAGTATTTGGCTCCTAAACTCAATTACTGCAAATATGCAAATGAGGTTACCTAAATTCCTAAACTAATCCTAGAATCCACCTAAATGTATGTAGATTGATCTTTTCCTGCAGAGGCTCTTCCCCTTAGATAAGGCGACTTACGCGGGCCTCTGAGGTCAATCTAAACTGCTTCTAGCTCGTATAATTGCATTTCATAGAGAAGTAATTATAAAGCATACAAATACCTCTTAGAATCCTAATCATAACCTGACTGCACAATAACAATGCACATAACCTACTGACTGACAGTTATTATTAATCCTAACTATTACACAAATCCTAACTAATATTACGAATCCTAACTAACGGGTTTGACTTACACCTAATCTACTGATCTAAGCTATTTACCTATGATATTTATCCCATTTATTATAAACTACTTATTGCCTAGTATATTGCTAAGACTACCGATTGCCTAATATATTGCAAACTAGCTGTGGCCCTGCGGACTATATTCAAGACCTCCGCGAGGGGTTTACATGAGCAGTCCCACGTATACAGTTATAGTCATACGGCACGCACACCTTTCATTCGAATTATTGCAAACACACAATACTCACGTATACCATTCACACAGTCATTCATACAACTACAGTTACTCGTCTTCACACATACGAATTCAGACATTCGTTGACAGTTATACAAATACAATTATGCAGACACGTTCACACCGCATTCATTCCACATTCACACCTCATGCATTCCTGGCTTCGCTCACAACCTCAACTGGAGGGGTTTCTATGAGGAGCCCACATTCATACATCACAATTAATATCCTAAACTAATATTACTAGTTTGGGGCTAATTCCCGCAATGCTAACCTAACTTGAACTAATTCCTAACTATCATCTAGCTACGGTGTGTGTGTGCATTCTATTTCGGGAATGGCCCAGAAATAGCCATTCCCACGTGATCGCCCGTGTGTTATTTCCTTTTATTTGCGTAAAAGCCAATGGGGGATAATAATTGCTGTTTTAGCAATTATTACTACAAAAACGGCTAAGGACAGCTTTAGTTTAAAGGGGAGCCGGTATTCTCCTGTTAAAGTCTTGATAATTAGAAATTAAACAAGATTTAAAGAGAACTAGGTTTTAGGATGTTTTTGAGTCCCTATGTTTTAACCCGGCAATGATTAATAACAGGACATTGTTACGACAGTTAATTTTCGAACGCAAGGGAAAAGCATGGCCGGCAACTCTAGTTACCGGCTGTGGGGTTAAAGGGGTTCCTAACCTAAACGACTTACTCCCGGGGAGTGGCCTAACTCCCCTTCCTCAAGGTTGGTAGGTAAGGGTCCTCCCCTAAAACTAACTACCCAAATTTAGGTTGATTTTAGGGTTTTAAAATTGGTTTTGTGGTGAAAAACTGAGACGGTTAGAAAAAGATGAAAATGACGGTTTTAGAGTGGTTTGAAAGAGGTGAACTTATAAATGTTTACCTGGAAATATGGCCGAAAAGGGGGCCTTTTTGGGAAAGGTACAAAAATGGGAAAAATAGTGATTTCAAAGACACCCTTTTGAAATGAGTGGTTTGCGAGGTTCGACTGCTCGCAAACCACTTGGAAAGAGCTAAATCCAACCAAAAATACCCCAGAGGGTGGGGCGAAAGGCCCGCACCCTCACAATTACAAATACAAAAATAAAGGGCACTCGGCCCAATAATGTAGAAAAAATGGTCTTCCGGGGTCCGAAGACCCCGGGAAATAGCAGTAGAGGAGGGACCCGGGGACCGCCTTTCAAGCATAAGGGTCCCCGGGTCAGAAGCAGTGCACCCCGTGAGCCGTCCGAAGACATATGGGCTCACGGGGGCGGCCAGATCGTGAGTGCCTGGCTGGCAGGACCTAAAATATAAAACCCTAGGGGAATTGGGGGGACGGGGAGAGATGCTATAGTCCAGGCCTCCGTATATCTGGCGCAGGACACACCTCTCCCGGGTACATATGGACTAAATGGGGGGAGAACATAGCATCAATAATTCTAAGGGGAGAGAGACCGACCTCTCTCCCCGACTGCCAGCCAAGCACTGACTAAAAACTCCAGTTTTTAGTCGAGACCCCAGCAAGGGGTTGGCCTTACAGCTTCTGGCAGGCGATTGGCTGCTTGGGCATGATCACGTTTTCTAATTGGGCTACCGAGTCGTGACCTACGGTAGCCCACAGGCGCGTCTGGCGGCCGGAGGGCCCTGGAATTGATGAAGACAGGTGACCCTTAATTTGAAAGATGGATGGCCAAAGGCCGGATTTTTGGTGTCGAATTTTATGGGTCACAGCTGGAGTTCATCAATTCGCGATAAACAGAAGCTCCCATATTTTCAAAGTTTGGTCCTCCAGCGGCCGCTTCAAAAGATCGCCTTTGCTTATTAGAAAGCAAAGGAGACACACCTTTTTGGTCCAGTAGGGACCTTAACTAAAAATAAAAAACTAAACTACATACTACGTAAGTCTACCTAAGTTAAAACAAATATTATCTTACCTACGATTTTAGACTAAGTTACTTAAGTTACCTAAGTTTTGTTTTCATTTTTATTTTCATTTCTCAGGAGCTAGCCCCCTTTGTGTATGTTCTCACTTAAGTACTACGCTGAGTTAGTGCAAAGGTTTCCCTTGCCTTCAAATGAAAGGTCTGAAGAAGAAACACAGAGGAGATAGAAAGGAGGAGAAATACACTCATAAAATACGTAGGAAGTAGATGAAATCATTTAGTTAATATGCACATTTTTTGTTGTTTCAGGTTAAAGAATAAAGCAATTTTTATGGTTATATTTTGTGGAGTCTTTTGTATAGGTATGTAATTGCAGTAAATATTAATTGAAGTTGTTGTTGTTTTAAAGGTTTTAGGTAAATGGACAAGGAAAAGGCAGAATCTTTCATCGTAGGTAATTGTTGTAAAGTGCCACATAAGTGGATAGAGTGTCTAATTCTGACTAATCCGGCAATGAATTACGTTAATACAGACAAAACAAATTGTGTGACACGTTTACACCACGCACCCGGTACCTAAGGCCTAAAGAGTAAAAACGCTTTCCCGTCTTTAGATACAGGAATTTAGTTTTCAAATCCTTTTTCCATTACAATTTGCCATAATCAATCAGCAATAAACGATAATATCCCAATACAACATAAAATTTCCCTTTTGCACAAATGAGCAGTCTCCCTTGACCAGTTCACAGAGCTCTATGAGTGTGCCGGTGTTATTTACACCCTACAAACATACATACAAATATTCTGTGTAAAGCAAAGCATTTAAAACGATTCCTTTCTCAAATAAATTGATACTTGAAAGCTCGGAGGAAACCTTAAGTTAACACTGTTAATAACAGGCGACACAAGATTTGGCAAACGGATGTCAAATGACTCAGTATATTTATTATTGATAGGTTGTCATCACATTAAAGATCGTACGGCTGACGTGCGCTCAGAGCAAAACTAATCTATGTAGGAAAACAATGTAAAATATCCTAAAGGACATTTTTAATTGTTTTATGAAGTTCCGCATTGAATAACCTGGGAACAAATATTATATAAAAGTTGTCAGAAGTTTCCAATCCCGTTGAGAGATTGATTGTTCATGCGTTTGCGAGCCAGCTGATCTGGACAAATCTTGAGCCCTATACAGTACTACAGTATAACAGTCATCATGAAGATTGTGCTGGTACTTCCTGAAACTACTTTCTGAAATTTCAAGGTGAGATTTGAGTACCTAGAGCTGATTTAGTCATGCTCTGGAAGGTTTATCAAAGGTACATAACACAAAACTATTTGAAAATAAATTAAAAATGGCAGAATTATTTGTGACTGCGGTTACTCAGATTAGATATTGCCGCCGAACTATACCTTGAGAAAAGCTTGTAGCATCACAAAAATTGATTGCACTGTTTGATCTCTTATCCCTTAAACCTTGTTGGACACTTAGGGGAAAATATTTAAAGACAGCGGTCAAGGCAATATTTCACTGCAGTAATTTGTGGTAACGGAACTGTATTTAACCACTGTGTGTTTTTAAAGGTTTTTGATGGGTACTACACTTTTGCTTTCCTAGTTTAATAGTTATGGCAGTGGTTACGTATGTTATGTAATATATGTCATGCTAACTGTTAAATGCTGCTGGAATCACCATAGATTACGTGGATTTAGGCTCAGTATGCGAACTAATCCTCGTACAAGCTGATCAGAGTCTTTATCAGTATTTCATGGACGCGTTTCACAGAATGTTATTCTAATTTTTCAACCATGAATTCCGTTCTAACTCTGATAGCTGTTTTGTTTCTGAGCAAAACGCAAGCTAGAATTGTAAGTTGTGTAGGGAGAATGACACCAAGCAATTCCTTAAAAGTCGTTGTTAAAATCTGAAACGCATAGCTTTTTACCAAACAACTGATAATTTCGACTGATTCGTTCGTACTCGTTCTGAAATGGTCATGCTCGGATTAACTTATTCAAAGCAAAGCTCAAGAGCAGCTTTGCTAATTAAAAAGGATTCGATTTCAAATACAACATATGAACCCATTTGATTCTTTTGTTGCCTAACTTATTATTTTATTCTAAAAATACTCTCTCTGACTCTTGCTTCATTATTTTACCTCAGAAAGTTCTCCGAAGTCAGAATGTAACTGAGGGTCTCTGCTTATGTATAAATTTAATATATAGGCTTCCTACTTGTTTAGAGTATATATGTAAATGAAAGTCCCGTATGACGACAAATGGAAAACTCAAAAGATTATTTTCGAGGAATTGAGCAAATGTTTAGTTTAGTTTAGGGACACAACTTATGTATGAAGACGTTAAATAGGGGGGTTGTACCAAATAAGGGACACCAAACTGACAAAATTTATGAAAGTTTTGTTTTTGGAAGAGAAATGTCGTTTACTCAATATCTATCGAGAACCACAACGTAATCTTTATATCAGCGGAAAGCTCAATTTCTGCTGCACAAGAAAATCAATTTTGTTTGCGTTAATTTTGAAACACTTTAAAAATAACATTTTTTAAAGATTATCGCATCAATTTTCTCTTCTAGACACTAAATAGGGGACACTATGTGCCAAATTAGGGACAGTGGACACCAAATAAGGGACAGCTTTTTTGACACTAAATAAGGGACACTTTCGTATAATTGACAGTTGAATTTTTGTTTGTGACATTCATAATAAGTGAAAATGCGAAAATTGGTTAATTGTTAGTCCGTTTGACATTCTGGAAACACTTTACTGCCAGAATTTTTGTTTTCTTCAATGTTTTAATTTTATCATTTATATGACAATTATGAAATACAGTCATCACGGCTAATAACCATAGAATTATGTCAGAATAAACTAATAGCTTCTTTAATACAAAAATAAAAACCATATTTGCCATTGCTGGGAGTCGATCCGACGACGTTGCGGCCTCCAAATTTGTCCCTTATTTAAGCTCCAGTTGCTGTCCCTAAATTGGCACCAGCTGTCCCTTATTTGGCACATTTTTTAAAATTTAACAGAAATTAATTACAAATTTAAATAAAATCAAGTTTTAAACATTATTATAAAAAATTTATGCCAAAAAATTGCAGACTATCTGGGCATTCTAAAAATATAAAAGTTTCAGATAAAAGTAAAACAATTAATGTGCGCCGGGAAATACAAATGTTGTGAAAAATTTGTGACAGGAGAGATTCTGTTTAAATTTTAAAATCAGAAACGTTCTATCTAATTTTCTGGACGATGATGTTAGTGTATTTGGAAACAAAATATATCAAAATGTAGATGAGACATTGAGCTTTTAAGCAATGTAATTTGTTTTGCAAAACGAATTTACAAAAAAGCGTGTCAGCTTAGAGAAGCAAAAAGTGTCCCTTATTCGGGACTGTCCCTTATTTGGTGCAACCCCCCCTAAGTTTCAAGTGATTTCCAGTTAAATAATTTTATTATAATCCGCCCTCATTTCTTAATCGTTCGTGAAGGAAAAGTTAGTTTTCTTGATTGTTTACTTGTTTCAGCCGCGATCACGAGACGATCATCGAGGATCTAAGAAAGCCTGGGATTCGTCAGGTAGAAAGTAACGCCTGGAGTATTTGAAATTGCATCAGTTTTGTAGAAAATAGTTAAATTTCTTTAACACTTTAAAACAAGACTTGTGAAATGTGCTTGCTTGCTACTGATGTGCAAAGTGGGGAAGAAAAGAAATTAGCTTTCCGACAAACCCGCATATATATGTAAAAATGAAAAGCTTGACAAATTTTGATACCTTTAGGAATAGCTTTGCAAATCAAAATTAGTTAATTTCATATTTTAGGATGTGCCTCCTATCTTGATCTTGGGTTTGTAGTTGAATCTAGTGAACGAATTGGGCCCGATAATTATGATAAAATAAAGAAATTCCTAAACTACATGGTTGATGCGATGCCGTCCAAGTCAAGGGTTGGCATGGTAAACTTTGGCTGGAAAGGAAATTTAGTTTTCACACTGGATTCCAGCAAGAATGTTGCAAAGAGTAAGTTAAATTTACTAGAAGACAAAATTTCTCATCTTGAAGAATCGTTTCGAAATGTGCATAATTATAAAATATCTAAAACCTCCTCCATGCTCCACTCCTAAACTTCATTTCAGGCTGGATTGGGGGTGGCGCCTGCAGCTGAGAGCTTCCGTGTGGGATACGGATTTGCGTAAAACTAAAGCTTGTTCAATTCTTCAAGGGGCGAAAACTGATGAGCGAGTTTGATTTAAACTGATGCTGCAAAGCTGTAGTTGCAATGCGCCTGAATCAGTGAAGAACGTCTAGAACTACTGTCTACAATGAAATCTACACAAAGAACAATTCACAATCTAGCTTTGACACAGACTGACTTTGGTTCGAGGCATAAAAATTAGTACGTCATAAGAAAAACTAAATACTAGTGTAATAGAGGCCAAGCTTCCTACTTTAGAAATGATTTCGGATTCTCCCTGCTGTCAACAACATCCTGATAGGGTTCATGAGAACTTTGGAATTGCAAAGGCACATGCAAAGCTTTTTCCAAATAAAGTAACGATGCATTCCGACGCCCCTTCTATGATACTACTGATCACTGGAAAGGGACCTCACAAGAGAATGAAAGCCCCCGGAAAGGCGACCCGACGACACGTAAAGTTAATCTTTGGTATTTAATTCAAAGGTAGATTGCTTGTCTTGTCTTACCTTATTACCATTTATTCAATTATTCCTAGTTGTGCGAGTACGTACTTTCATAATGAGGGTGTGCATAGAAAGGTTACAAGGAACAGCGAAGGGAAGGCTGCACTTTAACAGAAAATGACTAGTAGCCCATTAACAATCCCACTGCTATATCTGGCTCAATAACTAGGCATTTGGTATATTTATATATATATATATATACATACATATATATATATATATATATATATATATATATATATATATATATGTATGTATATATATATAGATGCCAAAACAAGTATACTTCTTGTTAAAAAGCTTGAAAAGTACGTATGTACACTGAACAAAAGTATTTCTAGAATATGCAGCTGAATTGATCTGATCTATCTTTTTTGGCAAATAGCAACAATCTTATGCCTATTAATTTGCTGCGTAGTTGTACATTTAAGGGAGTTTCTATGTATGCCCTCAGCATGGGTACCGAGGTTGGTGAATCACATCTGTATGAAGCAACTGGTTCTAAAACACACGTACTTGGCGTTAAGGAGTTTGATCAATTAACAAAAGAGTTTGCCGATGCTTTACTGAAAGCCATGAGCTGTAGCAAGGATCTTGACAGCAGTTTGCTCTCAGGAGGCGGAGGAGGAGGTAGTAATTTGTGTAGCTAAATTTTGTTTTTCTTTTTTATTCTTTTGCTGTTTTTCAATTGTAGAGCTCTCTATTGTAGAGGTTTCAATTTGTGTTGCTTAGCAAATTGACTGCCGCTATTGAAGCTTATAAATGCACGCCATAATGTCAATGCTCAGGCAATTTTGAGGAAACCCGGCATTTTTTAACAGAAAATTGCAGATTTTACTTTTGGTTTCAGGATCTGGAGACGGTAACAATAATACCGCATCCGCAGGTGGCACGACGCAAGGTGTGTTCACATTTGTTAATCCCAATAGTTGCAATACGATTTTAATTGAACGATTCTGACCATTTTTCAGTATTATTTATTTTCTCCTTAATAACGTTTCTCCGTTGATATCTTGCTTAACAAACCATGAATGAAGCTATTCATTTTAGTATTGAACGTTTATTTTTAATGAACTACTCACTTAAAAATTAAATAGTGGATCAGGTGTAGCTTCTCGTGACAGTTATCTTATTTTTCGTGCTGATGCTTGAATTTTCATTCGCTATCTGCAGTAAGCGAATATTCCCATGCATTAACAGGCCACAGAGGTGTTTAACCTTTTTATTCTGATTCAATATTTGAATTTTATTGCCCGTTTAAAAGATGTATCTATATGTTTCTAATTTAGCCCCTCCAAAGCCCGTTGCTGCTCCTGCACAGAGCCCCCCAGATTCCTCCAGTGAGTTTTGAAGTGGCTGCCTCTATTATGTACCCTAAATGCATAACCAATCTATGCTAATAAAGAGTGGTTATGGGAGCATTCAAATTTGATATTTGACGAGCGATCGACGAAAAAACGAACGATAAAAAATTAACATATATTTCTAATTTGCTAAGTCGATAAGTGAAGAAACAAGAGTAATTTATTATGACTAAAAAACTCTTAAAAATTGTAAACTTCAAAGCAAAAATTATCGCATCCATTTAATCATTACTTTTACAGTGACTGCTCATTTTTTACTTTTCATGTGTCTGCAGTGAACTCATAATTTTATGAAAAATGCAAAACCAAATTGGTTATACATTCTAGCTCGATGTGACAAGGAGGTCATTGATTTGGCTTTGGTTATGGATGGTTCTGGAAGCATTAATGTTGGCGGCAAAGACAACTTCAAACGGGCCATGAGTTTCCTGCAGCGACTGGTCGGCCACCTGAACAGTAATTCACGCGTTGCCATGATTCAGTTTGGAACAGATGTCAACGCAGAATTCTACTTTGACAGCTACAACAACCTAGACGACGTTAAAAGTGAATTTTAATATGTTCCTTTGAGGCCATGTAAACTTATTTTATACTTTCTTTATTCATGCTGCTCGTTCAATGGAATGGTCTAGGATGGCGCAGGCATACAGGATGTTAACTAGCATTGTTTTGGACTTGTTCCTGGTTTATTACTTTCTAATCTTATTTAATCTGTCATAGCAAGAGTCCATGATTTTCTTCTATACAATTAGAAGAAGAGTAAGCCACTAGAGGGCTCCTCTTCTTGGCATTGCGTAACGGTGCTCCGACCACAATACGCGAATGTTCTCCCGTTTGGGGGGGGTCGCCAAATCATACCCCCTCCCCGTTTGGTGGGGGGGGGGGTAGGCAACAGCCAATCAGATTGCAGAAACCCCCTCCCCGTTTGGTGAGGGGGTAGGCAGGCTGATTCTGGCTTTTGAAAAAGGGTCCCCGTTGGGGGGGGGGTCGACACAAGAGGTCCCCGTTTGGTGGGGGGGGTATGCAAAAGGGGTCCCCGTTTTGGGGGGGGGGTTACAAAAAGTGGTCCCTGTTTGGGGGGGCCGCCAACAGCCAATCAGAATGAGCAAAACTTAGCCTGCTCTACCCCCCCCCCCCCACCCAACGGAGGGGGGGTTTCTGCAATCTGATTGGCTGTTGGCTACCCCCCACCAAGCGGGGCCCACTTTTTGGCTACCGCCCCCCCCCCCCCCCACCAACCGGAGGGGGGGTATGCGTATGCGATGTCGATTTGGTCGACCCCCCCCCCCAAACGGGGGAACATTCGCGTATTGTGGTCGGAGCACCGTTACGCAATGCAGTGAAGAGAAGCCCTCTAGTGGCTTACTCTTCTTCTTAATAATAGTGCAATTATGCACTCTTGGTCATAGTAATAACCATACATTAACATAGAGTCGGTTCCTGGGGGGGGGGCTTGTCCCCAGAAAATTTTGAGGGGGGCTTGTACCTTGAACTGAAATTTTCAGAGGGGGCTTGTACCTCAAAAATAAATTAGCGAAATTTTTCGAAAAATTAACGCTAATTTTATTAAAATTTGAAAATTTGCAATAAAATCATCAATTATCGGAAAAAAATTAAAACTTTTGGTCGATTTTAACGAAAAAGTAAAAAGTTTAGCAAAAAATGCCGGCGAAGCCGGAAAGTTTTTGAAATTTTAGTGTAAAAACTAATTTTTTCCGACCATTTTTGCCTACACCTTGGCTATTTTTCCGTTACCCCTTGTCCCCGGCGGCGGTAGGGCTTGTACCTTGTCCGGGTTGGGGGGCGGGCTTGTACCCCCCCCAGAACCCCCCCCGCGTTAACCTATGGTAATATGGAATCGGTTAATACGTAAAGTAGTAGGTAAAGAACAGAAAGGAGAAGTCTATTCGAATTAGCCCTTTAATGCCTAAATTTCCTCTGGACAAACGGTCAAAATGACCGATTTCACATTTTTGGTTGCCATGTTTTACTGGGAGCACGTAGAGAGATGGGACTACCACCAATCGATAGATACTTAATTGCTCTACATTTCATATGTAAGCATTGAAGGGTCTCCGATGCACCCAGAAAAAGTAACAAGCCGTCAAAGTCGGGAAAAGTGCGAAATTTTGCTAAACTTCTATTGCAGAAAATCACCTAATTGATTTCTAGGCGCAAGAGTTGAACGTGAGACGGAATAAATTATACGTTATGTTAATGTGCAGCACCTCCTCTATCATATGGTAAAATAATATCAGCTGTTCCGCCAACGAACTACAGTCGGCCCCTAGATTCGTTTGAATGGAGCGCTCGAACAGGTCCCGAAATTTTCAGAATTTTTATTGTCGGCGGAAAGCTATAGAAACACCATAATTGTCGTTGGCGTGGAAATATTCCCCAAAAATTGGGCCGACGTGTTGAAGAAAATAGGAGCAAATTCCCAGACTGCCAATCGGCAACTGGACCCTCTCCCAAAAATAAGATGACGGAAATCGCCGCTTGGGCCATATGGCCCATCCGGCATTAAAGGCTTAAGTCTAGCGCAACTTTTACTATTTAAAGAAATCTAGTCTAAGATAATCAGATTTCTAATCAGCAACTAACATATGTATATCAATATCATGTAACTCCCCCTTCTTAAGACCCTGATCTTAACTCAGTTTTTAACAACTATTGTTCTTCGGATCACATATTACAACACTATTGTAGCTGCCATTGGTAATGTGAAACATTTGGGAGGTCAGACAAATCTGGGTGCCGCACTGAAGCTTCTAAGAGACGACTTCCTGAAAGAAACTGCTGGAGATCGACCCAGCGCCAGAGACGTTGTGATTGTTGGAACGGACGGTGGATCCACAGATAGTTTTGAAACAGTAGCAAATGAACTTAAGCATAAGGTACATACGCAAGCATATTCACTGTTGACTATATTGTTGTAACTAACTGACTATACTGTTACTATGTTCCGTTGAAAAAAGGATCCTTATGAAAAAGATAATTGCAGAACATTTATGGAGACAGATATGGCCAAAAAAGGAGCCTTAAACGCAGGAATATTCCAGGACTAAACTATTTTTCTCATTTTCGTACACAAAGAAATTAATTTTAAATTATTTTTACTGCTACGTTCTTGTCTAAATGTGCTTTCTTTATTTCAGGGTGTTGATATATACGCTATTGGAGTGAATAACTATGACGAAGATGAATTGAAGAAGCTGGTAAATGAGCCTTACGAAGAACACATGACTTTGGTTGATAGCTTCCAAGGCTTGGGCAGTGAGATTGCCCATACCATCATGAAAACTGTTTGTCGAAGAGATTAAACGGAAGCAATACGGTATTGACGTTTGTTATAAATAATGCCATTTTTCGAATAACCTGTAGATAGATATGCTATCGGCAAGCTACATGTACGTATGACTGCTGTAATGTAAAATTATTTTTTCAGTTTTAATTAAAAGTAGTCATATTATTAATCAGCAGTTCCGCAGCAAAAAACTTGCTTCATCATAAGTAAAATGCAATTATTTAGAATGATAACATACTAACAAGAGTCCATAATAATTTCCCTTATATTATAGAAGAAGAGTAAGCCACTAGAGGGCTCCTCTTCTTGGCATTGCGTAACGGTGCTCCGACCACAATACGCGAATGTTCCCCCGTTTGGGGGGGGGTCGCCAAATCATACCCCCTCCCCGTTTGGTGAGGGGGGGGGGGGTAAGCAGGCTGATTCTGGCTTTTGAAAAAGGGTCCCCGTTTGGGGGGGTCGCTGAAAGAGGTCCCCGTTTGGGGGGGGGGGGTTGCTCAAGCAGGCTAAGTTTGGCTCATTCTGATTGGCTGTTGGCGACCCCCCCCCCAAACGGGGACCACTTTTTGTGACCCCCCCCAAACGGGGACCACTTTTTGTGACCCTCCCCCAAACGGGGACCCATTTTCGAATA
Organism: Trissonchulus latispiculum; assembly: GCA_030248195.1. Classification (NCBI taxonomy): domain Eukaryota; kingdom Metazoa; phylum Nematoda; class Enoplea; order Enoplida; family Ironidae; genus Trissonchulus; species Trissonchulus latispiculum. Next base: position 14,659 of record JASAND010025441.1, read on the forward strand.
GAACAAAAACTACCGTAATCCTCTGCTCTACCCCCCCCCCACCAAACGGAGGTGGGGTTTCTGCAATCTGATTGGCTGTTGGCTACCCCCCCCACCAAACGGGGACCTCTTTTTGGCTACCCCCCCACCAAACGGGGGAACATTCGCGTATTGTGGTCGGAGCACCGTTACGCAATGCCAAGAAGAGGAGCCCTCTAGTGGCTTACTCTTCTTCTTACAATATAAGGGAATTATGGACTCTTGATACTAATCATACATGATATCAAGAGTATGATATCCATAGAGGAATGATTTGTCTTTACATACTTTAGCATAGCATACATACATGCATTAGCATGCATAATTTGTGGTTCGAAAGCATCTAGCAACATTTGTAATTTAATTTCGACATTGATTTCTTTTTTATGCTTGTAGGGTGTTATCCAGCGAATCAGATATTCCGATACCGACAGAAGAGTGAAATCTTTATTTAATGATCTTACAATATATAGTATTAAATAACTGTTGGATAATCAAGTTGTCGAAGTAATGAATGTAGAGTGCAGTTGGTGCACGCACAAGGTGCTGCACCAGGTAATAATAGTACATTTTTACTTCATTTAACTTCACGTACACTCGACAGAGCTCTATCTGCATTAGGAGGAGAAGGAGAATTGCTGAATTAACCAACCTATTGAGGCTTAATCATAATTGCTGTATCTGAATTTAGATTCTAATGAAAGCCATATGCTAATCTTAAAAAATTAGCAAAGTTAGGTAATTTAAGAAAACTATTCAAAAATTGTGAACTTATCTTCCAAAAACGTCACCATCCTCCAGCAAGTAGTTGATCGGATCACTCTCAGCCATATATTTAATTGCTAGCTATGTAAATTACAAAAACACCTAAATAATCTAACACTCATAGACTGCTCCTAACTACATGGCCGTATTGGCAACGTCATTAGATTTGCTGTGTGAGGAGGTCTTCTGTCGTCCAAACGTGGACAGTTCTACTCCATCTTCGATAGTCTCCGGTAGTTTCTTATTCAAAGTTTCTGGTAACAGTAAGCACAGTCCAGCTCCAATGGCTGCCACACTACCATAGATTAGAAAGGGGAGCCAGGTTTTAACATAAGGTCCCAAGAGGTAGATTTGAGGCGCACTAAAGGAGGCAATTCGAGCGCAGGCTGATGCAACGCCAATGCCTGCATTTCTAGCAACCGTGGGCAACAGTTCAGCAGAATAGTTGTAGATGATTGCAAAGGCACCGGCAACTGAAGCCTTTCCAATACAGGCAAAGGTAACAATGAGCCAGGATAGGTCGGAAGGACAGAAGGTACTGCTGATGATACAAACACCTCCGAGAGCCAGAGATGAAATTATTGAAACTTTGCGTCCCCATTTTTCCATTGTGAAAACCACAATGACATAGGCTGGGAACTCCACGGCTCCTGACAGAAGAAAATTGGTGTAATCGTTGCCTGGCAGATCACTGGTATTCAAAGACAGGCCGTAGTAGGTCATAGCACAGGCGAACCAGCAGTAGAATATGATCAGGGTTGTTCTGGCAAGAGGAAAATGCTTGAACAGGCTCAGCACTGTCGCTGATTCGGTCTAAAACAAGTAAAAGTAAGAACTGCCCTAGTATAGAACCTCTGCAACACAGTGACTTCTTATATACTACGCACAAATGGAGGATCAGGTCCAAAGTTGAAGTCTCTATATGTCTATTCAAAAGGAGCCACCACTGTCTGGGAACAAATTCAAACCGAAGCTTGGTTCGATTGTGACTGGGCGGCTCAATCGGTAGAGCGTTGGCCTAGATTGTCAAAGGTTTTGAGTTAGATCCCTACCTGAGGCCCGAGTTTGGTGCTGTAGTGAAAGTTTTCCCTCTTTCGTTTATTATTCTGCATACTCTAGCACACATCTGATTTCCTGCCTTCCCCTCATGTTCTCAATTATTAGAGAGTTAAGTAGTGCCCCCTCTGCTGGAGCTGATGAGTGCGTTCAGCATATCGTCGATCAAATCTGTAAAATCAGTGGTTATATCTTCATCGATTTGGGGTGTACCGGTTAACGAACGACAATTACCTTATCAAAAATTACAATTACAATTATAAAAAATTAGTAAAAATTACAACTGAGCTGACACTACTTTCTAACCGATGTATGATCGATATATCCACTCGAATGAATTGGACAACATTATCTTTTAATATTGTATGACTTTGCTGTATTTTTCCGGTGCCTTACTCTTTCTATTATAAACTCTTGACTGGCATTACGTGGTACTACTAACTTCTTCGTTTGTTTGCAGCATATTCTCTAGCACGGCATCATCAACGGCAACACCATTAAATCTTGCTGCCTTTTTAAGCGTTGCTTTAGCCTCTTCCTTCTTCCCTTCCACCACCTGCCAGCGAATGGATTCGGGGATTAACCAGTAGTAGGGCACCAAAAGCACAGCTGGGAGAGATAAGGCCAGCTGGAGGTATCTATAATCTCTGATCAGATACGCCATGGCCCCAGTATACAGAAATCCTACCGCAAACCATCCCTGTACAAAAACTCCACAAATAGTACGCGCAAGACCGCCGATTAGCTCCATTGCAATTACGTAGGAAGAAATGTAGGCACCATGAGACAGGGCACCATTCAGCACATGTAGTATGCAGAGTAGGGAAAAATTTGGCACAAAAACAATGAGATGATAACAAATCAGTCCTGCAAAGGAAAATCCCAGAAACACCGGACGTCTCCCAAACTTATCTCCCAAAGTACCGGCGGAAAAGGCGCCCACCAAGTATCCAAGCATATAAAGAGATGAGGCTAATTCGCGCTTCCAGGCCCCGCTGAAACAGACCATATCGAATTTCATCGCCAGGGTCCAGTGGTACTGATGGGTGGAGTAAACAAAGCCGTGATCGCAATTGGTAGAATTAGTGTCATAACATAGACTGTCGGATTCGGTGTAACCTGACGAATCCGGACAGTAACTACAGTTTAGGTATTTTCCTCGTTGCATGGTCGCGTTTGAGTAAATATTGCGACCGTGGTCCCATACAAACGGATTACGGTAGTCTTTGCTGGTTCGGTTATCAATCCCTGTTATAAAGCAGCGAGCTTCAGGTACCGCCCCGGTAAATGTGAAGGCCATAACTTGTATGCCAGCAATGATAAAGGGCAGTGTTAATAAACCGTAAATGAGAGCTTGGTATTTGCCCCATTTACCCAAATACTGTTCAATCATTTCCATAATGACGCTGAAATTAGAAACAGTTATGAAAATGAAGATAACCCGGCAGTTTTAAAATCAATTTTAAAGTAACGCAAACATAGCACGTTCGTTCTAAACAAAGTGTCAACAGCTTGCGCTAACAACTAATTTCCTTTACCGATAAAACCAGCTTATTACTGATAAATAGGGGTGCGAGTCAGCAGTGGCTGGTTCATACAGGCCGCAAAATTTTAACCAGTCGTTGAGATAAGCCGAATGGTAATATTCATTGTTTCAAATTTTTGTACGTAGTAGACACGTCCTTAGAACAAGTAAGGGCGGCTCTCATTAGGCCAACTATGGGTCAACTTTTTCCCGCAACCTGATTTGCCACATAAAAGACTGTAACAACTACAACAATGATTGTTTCAGCTGGATAGTTGAAGCAACAATCAAATGAACTTTATCGCCAATAATTTCCTAATTCCAAAACTTAAAGCCATTACTCGGCCAGTATGCAGGTTGGTGCCCACAAGGAATCCTCTACTCTAATTGTTTCAACCTTGCATTTTGTTGTCGGTTCAAAATTCAGACAACAAGAACGGGCGACTTTTAAGCACTTTTGTGATGACAACCAAAGCTAGCTGAAAGTTGAGTATACAGTGAGAATGAACTGGCACCCAATAAAGCATTAAAGTGTAACCAGTAAAGATAACTCATATGGCCGAAACATGGTATGAGTTTGGCATCAACCTTGGCCCCTATTACAAATCATCGACAGAGGAACAACCTTGTTTCTGTCATCTTTGCAAGAACGAACTCCTCCCGGGTTTGGTTCAACTATGCCTCCATCCGCTGATAGAGCGGTTGAAGTCCAATTTCAGAAGTCTCGGATTCTTCAAATCCCAGCTGAGGCTCAATTTTTGTGAACCACTGGCACTGCAATTGTAGTTTCATTTCGTCACCGTAACTTGAATGTGGGAGAAGCTATGGTCCTGGCTGTAAATTAGTGATGTGGATCGGATCGGCGGATCGGATCGGATCGACCGATCCGGGGTCGGATCGGATCAGATCGGATCGACGAATTTTCGGATCGGATCGGCCGGATCGGATCGGCTTGATTTTTCCGGATCGCCGATCCGGAAAATGAGGAAACTTTTGAAAATTTTTCCCAATTTTTTACAAAATTGCAAAATTTTTTCGAAGACATTTTCTAAATCTTTCCTGAATTTTGTTCAAATGTTGAATTTTCTGTTGTTTATGTTTTTGTTTTATGTTCTCTCTTTGAATAAATAAATTTCTTAAATGTATATATAAAAAGAGTCAAATGGAATTGCTCTCTAACATTTCCTGCTAATTAATTTTTGGACAGTCTGTTCCTCCTTTTAAATTCACCACCGCTGACTGCTGAGAGTGACTTATTCTGATAAGAACTTGTGCCTCTTGTGAGTGACAAAAGTTCTCAACTAATAGGAACGTTGTTTGAATTTAGCAGGAAATTTATTCCGCAAGTGCGTTTGCTCAGAAGAGGAAAGTATGCAACATTCACCGGAAGCACTTTTCTATATGCTATTGTGCGACCAAAATTGTGTGTGCAAACTTCGGTGTCGTTTATTGCGAAATATGCCTTCAGAGCTAACCCCAACAATATGTATTTTTTAGAATCGTCCGGAACTGGAGATTTAGAACAACCTACATATCGGGATTAAACCATGGAAAATATTTTATATTTAACTTTAATTATTTATTTAAAATTTAAATTTTTCCAAAATTTTTTCACATTCAAAATTTTGTATCCATGATCGAATTGAGCTGTTCCAGGTGCATATTTTTACACTTGCATTTGAATGATCGGGTATTATTTAAAAGCTGATTATGAGCTGGAACCAATACCTAAAAATGTATCAATTTCTCGAGTTGACTATTCATAAATGGAAGTTTTTGTGAATTCCGGGAATAGGGTGCATTTCTGGGATGTAGTTGTATTATAAAGGTTGTTCAGCTCGTCAAGACCTTTCGAGCCAAGACCCATAGAACCAGAACTGTTGGTGATGGCAATCATTTAAATCCAGAAAAATCTTGTTTTCGTGAATTTTGGAATCGAGTGCACTTTGGGAAACGATTGTATTATTAAACGTGTTCAGATTGTGAAGAGCTTTTAAATTATAACTATATCGTGAGCATTTAAAATTAAAAATTTAAATATTTGAAATCCGGAAATTTTGAAAAACCGAAACTTGGGTGCACTTTGGTTGAAAAGGTTGTAAGTGCAAAAATATGCCACGGAACCAGATCTATTTGATCACGAAAACGAAATCTTCAACGTACATAAATTTTAGCAAACCTCTAAATATTTTAGATTTTCCGTAAATAAAACCTGGGATTCCGGACTTTCCCGATTTTGCCTGTCTCCATTTCCGAATGATATTAAAACAGATACATTGCTTACTTATAAATACGACCAAAGTTAGTACGCACATTTTTTGTGTTCTTACACCCTTGCTTCTTCAATTTCATCTTATCCTTATATAGTTAACACTTCTCATTGTCTTTTGTGCTGTTCTCACTAGATCTTTAACATCCCAAAACAAACCAAATCGCTATTGTCAAAGGTGACTACACATCATTCTGCAGCTGCAGTTTCTGATACGGACTTTCAGAATTTATATTCAATAAGATTCAGATGCGAAGTTTGATGAAGAGTTTTGCAAAATAATGGGAAGTGGGAATATATATATACAATTTAAGTGTCTACAATTGAAAATTTAAATTATGGTCGGATCGGATCGGATCGGTCCGATCCGGGGCTGGATCGGATCGGATCGGATCGGATCGCCGACTATTTGCCGGATCGGATCGGTAGGTAATTTTGGCTGCCGATCCGATCCGATCCACATCACTACTGTAAATGGTAATCTGAGCAAACTTAAAATCTTCCCGAGACTTTCTCTCCAGTACTTAGTCGGCAGCAGTTGCGCATCACTCAGAAAAATTTGAAACTTTAATGGTTGTAATAATTCTAACTTCATAGCTGTCCTTTACAATTAAACCTAATTGTACTTACTTATAGTGCCAAAATCTGAATAGTGAATAGTAAACTTAAATATTTGAGGATGTGTAGCTGGCTGGCTATTACACCTACAATGTTTGTGAAAAGTTTTTTATTTTTACGCAATTATTTTATTACGCTTCATAGTGTTTCAAAACTGGAAATGGATTATTATAATTTGAATTTGCAATGATTTTCTATTAGCTGAACACTGTTAAGTGTTGTGAAGTCAGAAATTTTTGTTGCAGCTGTCGCATGCAATTTGTCAAACGTTTTTTGCACTGTTACATTTTTGATAAAGTGCAGACAATTGTAAGCAGATAGCCAACAATTTTCCCAGTAATTTATGCGACAAAAACAATTAAAAGCCTCCATGAGTCAAGGCACCAAGTAAATCAGCCGAGCACATTACAAACTTTTGAGAATGGTGTTCAGCACACCAGGGTAAGATTGGGCGGGGGAGAAAAATGGCAACTCAAGGATCATCATAAAACCAGTACAAATGTTGCCTACGATTAAGCAAAAATTGAATAGGAATTGAATCGAAAAATAATAAAACAATTAACAATATTAGATGTATTCAATTGTCATGGTGCTTCTGAATACTAAAGTTTCCCTCCCCGCCCGTGGAAAGCATTGTTCTGGTACGGTTGTAAACGGTCTTTATAGTGTGGAAAAGTTGATCGCACTTCTTTATGCTGATTCCTTTGCTTGATCCTATATGTAAAACTTATTTTATAATATGTAAAACTAAAATTTAACCGTTCTTTATATACCAAAGTGTTTTCTTCGCTCGCATAAGCAACAAACGAGATTAGTCCGCAAAAGTTTTATGACGAGAAGCTGCGCCAAGAGGTTAAAAACTTTGCTCCTCTCGTAAATGAGTTTATTGAGGGGAAACATATGACATAAGTATATTTAGCAAAAAGAAAGAAAAGGTATGTGTTTGGGCTGGCACGTTAACGGGGTTGATTAAACGTAGCAAATTGTGCTTCAGGAGGCAGTTGTCGTTAACCCCTTTCCACGACTTTTTAAACGGCAGATTGCAGAAGGAATGACCTTTAACAAAATTGTCAGCAATGGAACAAATGCAACTAATCATTTGTAAAGTGCTGCTTCAACTATGAGGCATGCTGGTAGGGTATGAAATAACCTCAGATTTCTTGACAAAGCTGGAGATATAGATTTCTCGGAGTTAAATGTTGATCGCAAACTGTTCATTTGAGCAACAGGAATTAGTAAAACTTTATATTAAGAACACGCATAGCATGTATATGGTATATAGGTTAATACAAAGGACAACTTGGAATCCAAACCTTTCCCAGATCCCGGACAAAGTTAAAGTTTGTTGTTTTTGTGGACAACGTAAAGGGGTGGTTCAAAAATGGACATTGAGTAAACAAAATGTGAATTTTTAAAGTACGCTGAGCCGTAACTTCAAATAAATTTCGGTTTATCAATTCAACTTTTCAGTTCATTGCTCCTTAGGTATTTTTACAATGATGTGTATGTAAACAGTATTGCATTTTATAAGAACTGCTTCATTGGCCCTATCCATCATCAAGGTGCTGGTTCGGCTATTTACAGCAATCCTTGAAAGTCTGTAATTTACTCAATTAATGAAGTTTGGGTCTGCAAGGATGCCTGGGTCCAAAGAATAAACTGGCTGTCTACAAGGATAAGTTTAGGGTAATCGAAGATCAGAGGAGCTATCGGTGGTGTCCCATGACAGAAAGCTACGCGATTCTGACTAACTATCGAGATGTGAAAGATTTAATGGCTTCTGTAAAATTTGGATGTGGTGGCGCTAGGCAAGCTAGTCAGTGCCGGTAGGCAAACTAAAGTACCGCTAGGCAAACCGATGGAAGGCAAACTCAAGGTGCCGGTAGGCAAACTCTAAAGTACCGCTAGACAAACCCAGGGTGACGGTAGGCAAGTTAAGCTGAAAAGGGATAACTTTTAGTGATCAAGTTTAACAAATTTAAAATAATGTTCATTAAAGTGCAATTAACAATAGCAGATATGTCGCCATCTAAACCAAATTGTCTCTGATGTACTGCCCCAGTGACTTGTTGTACAATTAAGTCACACATTACGGCACTTAAGGATTCTGAAGGATGAAAACTTTACACGATTTTAGCATCATGTTAACTTTTAATCCCTCAAACATTAATTAAAAAATTTCAAAGGCCTAAATTAAAATTCTAATTCCAAGATACCGCAGTTCAACATTAAGCATTATTTTAATGTAAAATTTGTCCAGATTCATAATTTTATGTCGGGAGATTTTTTTGGCGCAAGCGAAAACTGACAACTTTTTCACAGCCTATGTTTAACACATGAATCCTCAACCTTGAGGTGAAATTACTTGACAACCGTAAGACTTACGACCTTAATTTTAAAATCTTGTTAAAATATATGTTTGGACAATAAAATTGTAAACATCAGCGGTTATCGGAGAAAGTCAAAAATAGCCCAAAAATAGAACCCCCCTTATATGGCATTCAAAAATGAGTGAGGAGTGGAATTCTATGTTAGTGTAGTTATTTGTTATGGCTGAGTTTGGTGTTCCCGACAATAGAAACTCTCGCCTTGGATAGGGCTTGCCTACCGGCACTTTTGGTTTGCCTAGCGGTACTCATGGTTTGCTTAGCGGCACTCAGAGTTTGCCTAGCGGTACTTTCAGCTTGCCTAGCGCTACTAGTGGTTAGCCTAGCGGCACGGTTTGCGTAGCGGGAAAAGGCCAAAATTTGTGGGGAGGAACTGACTTAATGATTTTTTTCGCTTGATTAGTCTTCAAGTGGCACCCAACTGGGCAGATTGAACACTGACTGCTGAACGAAAAAGTGAGAGGTCACTTCGTAATGACCTTTGCATTTCCTTCCCCACAAATTTTACAGTTTAGTAAATTAATGATCTGAAAACGGTAAGAATGGTCCACTGGAATTAATTTTCATGTTTGGAGTTGAATTGAATTAAATTTAAATGGATTAAACCTAAAATCAATTCAACCAGGGCCCTGTTGCATAAAAGTTTTATCAGTCTATCAGTCTAACAGTCTATCAGTCTAACAGTGGTTTCTGTTGCATAAAGTCTAACACTGTTAACTGATAATTAACAGTGTTATAACAGTAAATCTAACAGTGTTTGTTGCATATACTTCAACAGTTTTAGCTTTTGACTAATAATTTAGAGCTAACAGTCTATCAGTCGTATGGTCACCGTTAGGTTTTCTATCAGTAGAGAGTTCTTGGATTTTATTAAAATTTAATAAAGTTTATGCAAAATTATTTGCAATGTTAACTGTCTGTATGTTTAATTAAAATAGGGAATTAACAATTTTTTCACTTACTTTCACGCATTTAACTCAATTTATTTTAAGAATTGGACGCAGTAATCTAATTTTTTAGACTTATTCAAATATTTTGTCCTGGCGTCCTTGCTTAAGTAATATTTTCTGAATCTGATTCTGGCAATGGCTGGATTGACATGTACACCCATCCAACACTTGAACAAGGGGATCTACATTATATTTCTAATAAGACTTATATTAGCCTTAAAGTATCAAAAAACCAATGAAAACACAGAAAACGGATAGTAATAATAAGGCAATAATAAGCAAACTATCACCGCCTTAACCAAAAAATGTACTGATTATCAGTCTGATAACATAAAACAAATCTGATAAAAGGGATAACACAAAACAAATTTTGAACACGGATTTCTTGAAGTGTGCGAAATGAACTGTGGGGACTGTTCAAGGCGTCCAGTTCCGGTTTCCAAGGAAAAGTCTTCAAACAGTTAATAGTTAGTTTAGTTTGTTATTTCCTTGACATGTAATTAAAATCATTAGAAAACGAATTTGTATAAAATTTAATTTTAGGTTATATTATTATTATTTTGGTGGGAATAACAAGTTAAAAAGTTAAAAATTTTAATTACTTCAGTGTTCGATAATTATTTTAAACAAATTAAATCCTTTTTGAAAAATTCGAGCAAGCTTGCGGTTTTGCCGGTCTCCCGGTATTCCGGAGAGCCTGTTCCAGGTAATCACCAAATTCGCAGTGCAAAGACACATTGCGAAGTCTTGCGATGAAAAAGCTGGTTGTCTCTTCTTGTTGTGACGTTATGTTGATACGTAACAGCAGTAACAGATACTAACGGCACTAGCTGCAAACTATTTAATTACAGCGCACCAAGTACATATTTGCAATCCGACCACTCATAGCAATTATTACGAATTCTTACTTAGAATTCGCCATACCATAACTTAGTTACACAACGTTACAGATAAAATCACAGCTACAACATTTCTGTAGTTTGTTCACGTCTGTGAAACTTGAAGCGGTCTGCAAGTTTACATGTTTTGGTACAAAATGGCAAGGTCCGAGTTCTAACAATTCAGCTGAACTTTGTGGCGAACACAGATTTTTAGAATAGCATAGGTGTAGATTCTCACAGTACTGATGGACACGGGTTTCTTTTTATCATCATCTCCTGCGTCATTCACTCGAAGATGTTGTTTTAGTGTTTGCACGAGACGTCCAGGATTGAATACTGGACTGAGAAGCTTTGCAATATCTCTGCATTTGAAAATCAGATGTCCCTTTGGTACACGGACAGGAATGCCACCAAGTCGGATGAACTTTTATCTAAAGTTCTGGCATATGCTTCATACGGATGGCCCTAAAAGAATCATGTCTATTAGTCTGAAGCCGTACGTTCAGATAGTAAACGAATTGACTGGAGACGATGATTTCTCCTTGGAAACGCATCAAGGATAGTCCTGCCAGCAGAGCTTTGCAAGAAGCTGTTGCATAAGTGTCAGGAGCCGCAGGCTAACAGTTAAAACTAAACCACTGTTAACGTAAAATATTGTCATAACATTTTAATGTATTACAGTTGTGGAATGTTACCTGCTGGCTGACAAAAGAAATGCGCGTTGGCGCGACTAGCTCATTTGCATAATCTTGTAATTTGCATATTTTACAATATTTTGGAAAAGTCAGTCAGCTGTAGTGTTGCAGTTGGAGTTTTGTCAGCGACGGGGTTGGGTGACACTTGTGCGTTGGGTAGGAGACGTGGGTACAGTTTAGGTGTACGGGATTGGGTAACGCCCTCCCTGGTGCTCTTTGTATTTCGCTATCGTGCTCCCTCTGTATTTTCCAGTATTTTGTATGTTTACTCTAAAGTTGGAAAGTGTATTTTGTATTCACTGTAGTAAAATCTAGCGGTTACTTTGTCTATTAGCTATAGGAAAGGGTCGTCTAGGGCGTATAGGTGACATTATTCTAGTCTACTCGCTAATCTTTGACTCTCCTTGCATCTCTTCTCACTCGGCTAGGACACGGATATCACACACTGAACACCTACTTGCAATCATTTACTGAAGTCCGACGCACAGTTTATTATAGAGGTACACACACAGTACCTCACACAGTAATACGTACGTACGCATAGTGTAACCTGCTTTTATTCCATTACCCAGTTCAGTAATACGTAATTATTATATTTATGTCATGCAATTATTTTAACTTAATATTTAATTCGGTAATATGTAATCTCGTCACTTGTGTCATGAAATAATTGTACTGTAAACCTACAATTCTACAATGTCATTGTTGTATCGTAACAATTTATATACGTCACAAAATTATGATGGAACCTCAGGAAGTACGGTGAACTATTAATATATGTTACGTGCAATATTGAAAAGCGTGCAATTTTAAAATTGCACGATAAGACCATGCAATTTCAAAATTGCACGGAAACATCGTGCAATTTCAAAATTGCACGCTTTTCAATATTGCACGTAACATATATTAATAGTTCACCGTACTTCCTGAGGTTCCATCATAATTTTGTTACGTATATAAATTGTTACGATACAACAATGACATTGTAGAATTGTAGGTTTACAGTACAATTATTTCATGACACAAGTTACGAGATTACATATTACCGAATTAAATATTAAGTTAAAATAATTGCATGACATAAATATAATAATTTCAAGCGGTACTTTCAGCTTGCCTAGCGCTACTAGTGGTTAGCCTAGCGGCACGGTTTGCGTAGCGGGAAAAGGCCAAAATTTGTGGGGAGGAACTGTCTTAATGATTTTTTTCGCTTGATTAGTCTTCAAGTGGCACCCAACTGGGCAGATTGAACACTGACTGCTGAACGAAAAAGTGAGAGGTCACTTCGTAATGACCTTTGCATTTCCTTCCCCACAAATTTTACAGTTTAGCAAATTAATGATCTGAAAACGGTAAGAATGGTCCACTGGAATTAATTTTCATGTTTGGAGTTGAATTGAATTAAATTTAAATGGATTAAACCTAAAATCAATTCAACCAGGGCCCTGTTGCATAAAAGTTTTATCAGTCTATCAGTCTAACAGTCTATCAGTCTAACAGTGGTTTCTGTTGCATAAAGTCTAACACTGTTAACTGATAATTAACAGTGTTATAACAGTAAATCTAACAGTGTTTGTTGCATATACTTCAACAGTTTTAGCTCTTGACTAATAATTTAGAGCTAACAGTCTATCAGTCGTATGGTCACCGTTAGGTTTTCTATCAGTAGAGAGTTCTTGGATTTTATTAAAATTTAATAAAGTTTATGCAAAATTATTTGCAATGTTAACTGTCTGTATGTTTAATTAAAATAGGGAATTAACAATTTTTTCACTTACTTTCACGCATTTAACTCAATTTATTTTAAGAATTGGACGCAGTAATCTAATTTTTTAGACTTATTCAAATATTTTGTCCTGGCGTCCTTGCTTAAGTAATATTTTCTGAATCTGATTCTGGCAATGGCTGGATTGACATGTACACCCATCCAACACTTGAACAAGGGGATCTACATTATATTTCTAATAAGACTTATATTAGCCTTAAAGTATCAAAAAACCAATGAAAACACAGAAAACGGATAGTAATAATAAGGCAATAATAAGCAAACTATCACCGCCTTAACCAAAAAATGTACTGATTATCAGTCTGATAACATAAAACAAATCTGATAAAAGGGATAACACAAAACAAATTTTGAACACGGATTTCTTGAAGTGTGCGAAATGAACTGTGGGGACTGTTCAAGGCGTCCAGTTCCGGTTTCCAAGGAAAAGTCTTCAAACAGTTAATAGTTAGTTTAGTTTGTTATTTCCTTGACATGTAATTAAAATCATTAGAAAACGAATTTGTATAAAATTTAATTTTAGGTTATATTATTATTATTTTGGTGGGAATAACAAGTTAAAAAGTTAAAAATTTTAATTACTTCAGTGTTCGATAATTATTTTAAACAAATTAAATCCTTTTTGAAAAATTCGAGCAAGCTTGCGGTTTTGCCGGTCTCCCGGTATTCCGGAGAGCCTGTTCCAGGTAATCACCAAATTCGCAGTGCAAAGACACATTGCGAAGTCTTGCGATGAAAAAGCTGGTTGTCTCTTCTTGTTGTGACGTTATGTTGTTACGTAACAGCAGTAACAGATACTAACGGCACTAGCTGCAAACTATTTAATTACAGCGCACCAAGTACATATTTTCAATCCGACCACTCATAGCAATTATTACGAATTCTTACTTAGAATTCGCCATACCATAACTTAGTTACACAACGTTACAGATAAAATCACAGCTACAACATTTCTGTAGTTTGTTCACGTCTGTGAAACTTGAAGCGGTCTGCAAGTTTACATGTTTTGGTACAAAATGGCAAGGTCCGAGTTCTAACAATTCAGCTGAACTTTGTGGCGAACACAGATTTTTAGAATAGCATAGGTGTAGATTCTCACAGTACTGATGGACACGGGTTTCTTTTTATCATCTCCTGCGTCATTCACTCGAAGATGTTGTTTTAGTGTTTGCACGAGACGTCCAGGATTGAATACTGGACTGAGAAGCTTTGCAATATCTCTGCATTTGAAAATCAGATGTCCCTTTGGTACACGGACAGGAATGCCACCAAGTCGGATGAACTTTTATCTAAAGTTCTGGCATATGCTTCATACGGATGGCCCTAAAAGAATCATGTCTATTAGTCTGAAGCCGTACGTTCAGATAGTAAACGAATTGACTGGAGACGATGATTTCTCCTTGGAAACGCATCAAGGATAGTCCTGCCAGCAGAGCTTCGCAAGAAGCTGTTGCATAAGTGTCAGGAGCCGCAGGCTAACAGTTAAAACTAAACCACTGTTAACGTAAAATATTGTCATAACATTTTAATGTATTACAGTTGTGGAATGTTACCTGCTGGCTGACAAAAGAAATGCGCGTTGGCGCGACTAGCTCATTTGCATAATCTTGTAATTTGCATATTTTACAATATTTTGGAAAAGTCAGTCAGCTGTAGTGTTGCAGTTGGAGTTTTGTCAGCGACGGGGTTGGGTGACACTTGTGCGTTGGGTAGGAGACGTGGGTACAGTTTAGGTGTACGGGATTGGGTAACGCCCTCCCTGGTGCTCTTTGTATTTCGCTATCGTGCTCCCTCTGTATTTTCCAGTATTTTGTATGTTTACTCTAAAGTTGGAAAGTGTATTTTGTATTCACTGTAGTAAAATCTAGCGGTTACTTTGTCTATTAGCTATAGGAAAGGGTCGTCTAGGGCGTATAGGTGACATTATTCTAGTCTACTCGCTAATCTTTGACTCTCCTTGCATCTCTTCTCACTCGGCTAGGACACGGATATCACACACTGAACACCTACTTGCAATCATTTACTGAAGTCCGACGCACAGTTTATTATAGAGGTACACACACAGTACCTCACACAGTAATACGTACGTACGCATAGTGTAACCTGCTTTTATTCCATTACCCAGTTCAGTAATACGTAATTATTATATTTATGTCATGCACTTATTTTAACTTAATATTTAATTCGGTAATATGTAATCTCGTAACTTGTGTCATGAAATAATTGTACTGTAAACCTACAATTCTACAATGTCATTGTTGTATCGTAACAATTTATATACGTCACAAAATTATGATGGAACCTCAGGAAGTACGGTGAACTATTAATATATGTTACGTGCAATATTGAAAAGCGTGCAATTTTGAAATTGCACGATGTTTCCGTGCAATTTTGAAATTGCACGGTCTTATCGTGCAATTTTAAAATTGCACGGAAACTACCGTACAATTTTGAAATTGCATGGAGTTTCCATTCAATTTTAAGTTGCACGGGCGAAACCGTGCAATATTGAAATACAAAATTTCAAGCCTCTGGTTTTAATTTGCTTCTATAAATGTTAACTGTCAACACGAAAATTTGCACCATTTGTGCATTTAGCAAATTAAGTTACGTTAACAAGTTTTAACTTTTGGTTAAAAGTTGAATAAGTGTTCCTGCTATTGACTGTTTACAACAAAAATAAACATTAATATAAAAATCCAAATCATAGTATGAAAACATTAGTGTCAAGTACACTCTTAGAAATGTTCCAGTAGAAACTGCAAGAATCACTTGCAAATCTTGCAATCTTTCACTTGCAATCACATCAAAAACGGGCCAAAATTTTCAATGGTTTTAAAATGTTGGTTAATTTTATTAAAAAGTTTGATCAGAAAAGAAACTAAAAATCCTGGCGAATTAATAAAATTTTAGTGTACATACAACAGGACGAACTATATACCGAAAGATTCTAATTATGTACTTGTAAATTTTCAACTATTTCTTATTTTGGTAAGACGCAATTACCAGGAACAATAAACAAATTGACAATTTATAATGAAAAGCTAAAAAACTGGAAGACACTACAAATGAATTCAATAAATCCACAAATGGTGCAAGTTTTCTTTATGAGAGCTATCATTTGTAGAATTAAATTAACACCAGAGGCTTGACATTTTGTATTTCAATATTGCACGGTTTCGCCCGTGCAATTTTTAAATTGCATGGAAACTCCATGCAATTTCAAAATTCCACGGTAGTTTCCGTGAAATTTTAAAATTGCACGATAAGGCCGTGCAATTTCAAAATTGCACGGAAACATCGTGCAATTTCAAAATTGCACGCTTTTCAATATTGCACGTAACATATATACTGTTTTAGTGAACAGTTATATTAGTAGTTCACCGGCTGATTGATGGCCTGTCAACTATAATTCTTCTCCTTCTATATGAGAACTGAAGCCCATTAAATTTACCCTACTAAATTTTACACAATTTTCATTCTTATAACCTCATTTCACATTCCTTCAGGGCACTCTGCTTCCAGTAACACTCTGCTATGAAGCCAGCGTAAAGTAAGGCGAAGGAAACAATGCGAGACTTTATTGATAAAGACAACTAACTAACTGAACTTGACAAACAGACAACACAACCTAATTTGCATACGAAACAGAAATACCTAATCTGCATAAATGACATAACAGAAGCAGTGCTTACACCTCCCCCTCATAGGGGACTGGTCCCCAATCCAACAGCAAAGATAACCAGACAATCAAAAATAACTAAGCAGAAACAAAAATAATGAAACAAAACAACAGCAAAAACAAAGTCTATTAGGATAATTGTCAAATAGAAAAACCAAAATAACAGACAAAAACCAGAAAATCAACGCAAATAGGGATAAAATCAATTACACCATGTCCCCAAGTTTGATACCGACAGCTTGGGAAAGAGTTTTTGCTCGCGGTAGGAGGGTATGTCGTAGCAAGCGGGGCAAGGCCGGTGCCGGAATGGAGTCCAGACGATAAGGGCACGGATCCAGGCGATACGGGAAAACACTTAGAGCCGCCACGCTATCACACCAGATGTCGATGAGCTCTCGCAGCCCACGATGACTGAGGTGAAAGCGGTCGGACTCAAGATATCGGCAATCGATGTTTCCGTAGCGGTCAGTGTCGAATTGACTGAATTTGCTGGGATCGGCAATTGACACATGAGGCAAATGTTTTGCCAACTTTCCCTTAAGGAAATGATTGAATCGCTCAACCCGACGGACACGCTGCGTAGGATACGGCAGGAAAATGAGAAATCGCTGGTTGGGATGATTCCTGATTGTCTGTTTGAGGACCGTCCATTCCCGCAACCAAATACCAAAATTCCTCTTGTCAATATTGACTCCGCAAAGGAAGACAACGTATTTGTAGGATGATAAATGAAAATCCTTATTTGCTGCCTTGCGAAGAATCAAGGAGGGATAGCCACCGCTATAACACTACCACTACCTATCCCAGAAAGATACTTCCCCTGACTGTCAGCTAAAACCAGGACTGACGCCCATGGTTTACGAGAATGGATGATACAGCCATCAAAAAGTTCCTGTGCGGAATACTCCGCCCTTTTGTAGTTCCTGCAGTATGAGCTCCAGTAAGATTCCATAACGATTTTGACCCGGTAAGTCGTCGAAATTCTCGGCCTTGCGGACCTTCGCTTCCCGGAGGCCGCAGGACCAGAATAATTCGGTTTGACTTGGGCATATAAAGCGAATTTCATTCTGAGAATTCTTCAATGATTGCATGGCGTTGCTGATATCACCTTCAACCAAGAATAGATGCAGGATAGTGCTTTTGTACACATCTGCTGCAATGCTAAGCCAATGAGCAGATGGACAAAAACCCATGTTGGACACCTTGGCCTCCAACTGGAATGGTTTGATGTGAGCACATTCCTACAAGACACGATCGGCCAAATTCTGATAACCATGTTGTCGCAACGCTGAATACCAAAACGCATGTTCAATTGAAGTGAACCTGCGTCCAGCCAGCTCAAACCGACGACTGAAGAATCGATGAAGTGGATGCCGCTGGTTGACAAATTCAAGAACCTGAAACAATTACAGTATAACTTTATGAGCACGTGATTTAGCTGCACGCATTAAATGTGATCGGGACTTAACCAAGACATCAGGATCATCAGGGTTCCGACTATTATAAGGCTTAACACGATTGAAATGAACAGTTTGAGTCCCCTTTTCCATTTTAAGACTTAAGTTTGGCAAGTCAATGTCTAAAATTTCATATGGGCCCCTCCAGAAAAATGTAAACTTTGGAGACTTTCCGACTCCGACAACAGGAGTGTAAACGAGAACATTTTGCCCTTTTTTGTAGTCATGAGACAGATGAACCTTTTTATCATACTGTGATTTCTGCCCAATTTGAGCTTTCTCAATTTCGCGCTTTGAAAGCTCTATATTTCACCATTTGAGCATAATCAGAGCTGTCAATGAATTTTTGGGCTGGCGGGTGCAATCCCAAATTCACGGGCATCCTTGGTTCACGTCCAAATGTGAGCATAAACGGAGTTTCTTTAGTGCTTGCGTGTTTCGCTGTATTATAAGCAAACACGACCGCAGGAATGTATTCATCCCAGTCATTATGGTTTTCATTTACATACATTTTTACCATCCGCTCAAAAGTTTTATTCCATCGCTCAACCAAACCTTGTGATTGCGGATGATAGGCGGTTGATGCGGTTTTATTTATGCCACATAGTTTAGACACATGTTTCAGTAGGCTGCTTTCGAAATTAGACCCACGATCACTGCGTAAGGTTGACTGGGCACTGTGTCTATATACGATGTAGTTCACTAAGAATTTTGCCACAGATTCAGCCTTTGCATCTTCCATTGGAAATGCCTCTATGTACTTCGTGAGGGAGTCGGCAAATACGAGAACGTGCCATTCACAGAAAGTGGAAAAGGACCCATAATATCAACAACTAGTTGATCAAACGGCTTAGACGTTGCAATTGGCTTCATTGGTGCTTTGCCATAGAATACTGGGTCTTTACCTGCCTGGCACGTATGACACGTTCTGCAGTACTGCCAAATACGCTCTCTCATATTTGACCAGTA